>JAOBAT010049899.1:0-29818 GCA_026413305.1 Hydrozoanthus tunicans | reverse complement strand
AATTACATCAAGAAGACATCATGCGAGTTTTAAAACACTTTATTAACACTCAAGGTAAGAAATAGAGATTTATTAAAGTCACATATATTCTATAGTAAATCACAGTAATTTGATTAAACTACACAACTTGAGCTTGGGCTACCTGTGATACACTGAGATGACACCAAGGATATCGGTTACGTAATTACGTTGCAACCATCTGGAAGAAGAAAGCGAGCCGATGAAACCGAAAGATGCCGACTGAGAAGGGGTAAGGCAGAGCAAGTGGTAAATTTACCCTTTCACACCTAAGAGTGCCCTACGATTAGCTTGTAAATTCTCATAATGCATGCTTTTAATATTTCTATGAATAGTTTGGGAGAATATGAGAATTCATCACTCTGAGGTTTTGGTGGATGATCAATTTCATATTCTCAACACAAATCAGCCTTTTTTTCTATTGTTAACTGTAAGGAGAATTAAGACTTTGACAATTGTCTTAGGGGGGAAATAATAGAACTGGATAAAACGGCGGGAACAAAACTGACTAAACAGAACACTGTGCATCTACTGTGCTTTACTCTGCCGGCACCCAACCTATCACGTATGTTACAGAGGTTTGTCTTTGTTCCTTCTTCTTGTGGCCTATATGCTATATACTCGTGAGTCAAAAGTGAACATTCCTATGGCCTAATGGTGAATTCGAACTGATAGGGTCACAAAATGAGACACTAGCTCCCACCGGACAAAGATTCTTTTTAACACGTTTTTTATCACTTTATGGTAGATAAAAATTCTTCAATTCCAAAATGACGGTACTTGAAGCTCTTGACATCCGAGCGCCGTCAGAAATCACGAGCCAAGTTTTTTTGTTGTTTGCAAATTCCCGAGGGGCCGGGACATTATTAGCTGCCAAATGCCCGTCTCCCCGGGACTCAGCTTCTATCAAATGCCCGGGGTTTTGCCCAGCGGGATGCTTGCGGTTGGAATTGACTCGAACATTATTACAGGATTGCCACACTTCAGAATGAAAAAATATTTTAGTTTGAGCAAAATTTTGCCGACCTCAAACTCGCTTACCGTAAAAACCCTACTTTGAAGCCCCCACCCTGGATACAAGCCCATCCATTTGTCAATGAATATTTTATGCCGGATACAAGCCCCCTCCGATGGGTCTGTCTACTGTATAAGTGTGTTCCTTTTACGTTTCTTTTTAAACACCAAAGTTTAGAACAACAGAACTTTATAATTACTTTCATTCTGTTCCGTTCCAGTTGCATTTATAGGTGATCTTCTTGACGTTTTTCAAATAAATTTCCCGTTTATTGTGACGCTTAATAATTGTATTAAAAATGTAACTCAAAATGTAATGGTATGTTAGCTTTAATTCGTTTTTCAGGCACGTTTTATCTCGTTCCGAAACATTTCGTTTTATTCCGCTTTTAAGCCCATTGGAATTTCATAAGCCCTGGACCCAGTTGTTCAAAAGACGATTAGCCCTAATCTAGAGTTAATTAACATGACAACCAAAAGGTTTTGTTAAGAGTTAACCCTGGTTTAAAGTTAATCGGCTTTAAAGCGGGATTTTACAAAAATACCGCGCTTCACGTTTACATATTTTTCTTTTAGATGTTCAGTAATTGTGATCTTTAATTACAACTCATACAGTAACTGTACTGATTTTAATTTTTTATTTAAAAAACTACCGTTAGTGATATATTTATTTAATTATTCATCAAGAAACTGTTTTTTGCCAAGCCAGACTGTTTCATCTCGCAGTCTTTAATGTTAAACAAAAAAATCAAAGGTTAATTATTATAATGTTAAAATTACAAAGTTTACAAAGAAAAAGAACATAGTTTTTTATGTAATAGTAGCAAAGATTTCACTTCTCAAATTTTCTCCATTTGCTACTTGTTCTATCATCTTTCAACTATAAGGATTTCTTACCCAATATGTTTTTGCTGCATGTTCAAAATTCCAAAGGTCTGGGTGCAATAAACTAGTTAATAATATCTGTGAAATAAGGTCTATTTGTATATAATAGTTTTAAGTTGGTTTATGAATTGGTTGTTAGAATAGAAGTTAATACTGACATAGTATCTCATGTGATAACAACACAAAAGCTACAAAACACTTTTCTTCACTTAACGATAATTCTGTTTATTGGAGAATTTGTGCAGCAAGCCTTGCCTTTACAGAAGAAACGATGTACAGAAAAATCTAGAAGTTACAGGTCACTGTCTAACCAAATGCAAAGTATCTCTGAGACCTTGATCTCTGTAAAGATTACAGTTAACTAAAACTATCGATTTATGCAGAGCAAAGGGGATAGGGGGGTCGAGTGTAGAGCTGCTTCAATTGATTTAGTAAAGTTAGTTTCTGATCTCAAGAAACAACTTGAGTGTATAGGCTCCATGCAATATGATGTGCCAGTGACACAAGACACTAGCCATACAAATAATTATAGATAACAAATTACTGTCGTATGTGTGTAAAGTACTTGAGAAACAGCTTGCTAGAATTAGAATCGATATAACCTTCTCTTATGTACATAGATTGCTTCAAACATTCTTAGAAGAATATCCAGAGCATGGCAAAATGGTACAGTAGCTTTTGTGTTACCAAACACTTTAGAAAAATTTATATATTAAGTTTTCGCTGGTAAATATCAAATCTCTGTTGTAGGCTAAAACCATACAAACAGGTTAAGAAATCAATTAGTAGTGCATGTTTCTGTTTTAACAAATTTCCTTGGGGTTAAAATTTTCATATTGTAGTTAACACGCATTTCAGCACAAGAGCATTGCATTTCTTGTGTTAGGAAAACCCATGGGGCTTACTTTTTCATTTTCTTGTAAAATGATTTTCTTCCAGCATGGCAGCAGTGTAATGCCAGTGCACCTGAAAATAATTACCCGCCAGGGGCCAGTTGTTCGAAAGCCGATTAACTTTAATCAAGGGTTAATTCTTAACAAAACCTATTGGGTGTCAAGGTAATAAAACCAGGATTAAGGCTAACTGTCTTTTGAACAACTGGGTTCTGAAGAGTAGCGCATGTATATATGAAGTAATAACAAGCTGTTTTGCAGCAAGAATAGTTTTCACTAATATATAACTTCTATACGTTGTTTGCTGTAGTGTTCTGAGTCAAGCATATAAACAAGAAAGAGTAGTAGTGTGAAAACTTAGAACTGTCAGAGTCCATAACATATATTGTGTTTCTTTGTCTGGCAAAACAAGTCTTCTACTGTGTCCCTGTCTTAACAGATGGTCGAACAGAAGTATTGTTACAGTTCAAACATGGTATGAAAAGGGCTTCCCTGCAGTGGCAAAAAAAATCTAAACAGGTGGCACTATCATGACACTTGTGCTGTCATTTCCCTGCGACCCTTGGACACTGTCGACATATCACAGCCAGCTTCTTCCAGACTGCAGCATGAGCCACTGAGGGGTTTCTTTGGCTGCTCAAAATGGTTGCTTTGTGAACTTGCGTCCAAACAGTCCACTTCTTCCCTGCTGCACCAGACTAAACTGTGCGCCAACTTCCTACTTGCAAGTATCTTCTCGTACTGCATCAGTTGACCCATGAAGTTCAAATTTGGAGAAATTGTTGGTCGCTTTTCTTTTACAAACCTGTTAAATACAACACACTTTAGACCCATGAAGTTAAAATTTGGAGAAATTGTTGTTCGCTTTTTTCTTTTACAAACCTGTTAAAAGCAACAAACTTTAAAATTGACTAAAAGCCACTGTTAAGGTTTGTCATTTAGCAGTCATGATAATATTACCTTCATTGGCATTGCAGTGTTGTTTCAGGCTAAGATATTTACATGGTACAGGCTATGTTATTTACATGAAAGTCTCTTTTCTAAACCAATATATAATTTTTTAACAGAACACAAGCCTTTACTTAGATCCGTGGTTTATTTTTTGTCAGACATTTTCCACCTGAACAAGCACAAGTTAATTCTCAAACCTCAAAGTGTGCAAAAATGTACCCGATTAAAGTACTATAACCTTACATCAACAATCTTTCTGACAGCATCAGAAAAAAAATTGAACAAGATTTTAAAGGACAAAAATTTACCCACATAAAGTATCATAGTATTGATCTTCTTTTTGACAGCACCAGAAAAAAATTGAACTTGATTTTAAAGGTCAAAAATTTGCATGGCTAGCTGGTCAAATATTTGTTTGGTTCGGCAGACTGGTTCCATGTAAATGAAATGCCTAAATCAGAATAAAATTATGTGCAAAGTTTCAACCAGTTAAAAGCGTAGCTGATACCATGTAAAAGAAGCCTCAGTCAACAAATTTTCAATTTCATGTGTCAAAACACGACAGATCTACCATAGAATGCACTGCATTTTGGGAGACAGAAAAGAGTATGTCCAGCAACACTTTATTACCATGCAAATTGTATCCAACAATTATGTAATCTACAGCTTAGTTGAGACTTAAAATGTAATATTTAGAGTTCCTTCTATAATTACAAGAAAAAAGAAATTATTTTCTGAAAATGAAACAAATTAAATGCTTATTCAACAGTCAAAAAATGCAAAAACCCAGTGGTATGAACAGGAAGTTTAATGGTATGCAAAAGAGGATTACCCTCCAGTGCTGGCCACAGAAGGTGCTACAAATATGTAACTACTGACCTTTGTCATTGTATTTTTGATAAAAATTTCTAGCCTTCAACCACACCTTAATTAATTTTCTGCCAGAACTATGCTTAATAAAATACATCAAGGGCCAGCGAAATAGAAATCAAAACTTCCTAAATTGTTAGGTCCAAACCACAAGAACATGCAAAACCAAAACAAAAGGTCAGGTTATCAAAAACAGAACGACCAAGGTCAGTAGTAACATGTTAATTTTGTAAACGTAATTACAAGGTTTTGATTTTCCTGCTAGTTATACTTTTATATTAAAACCACTACAGAAAGGATTTTTTTGTAAAAATAATATTTAACCCAAGATGTGAATGCATTGACACAGCTCTAGCTGCTCAGTAACCGAAAAGTTTTGTGGTTTTCTTACTAGTAGATACACATGATGTACATAATTATCATAATATTTTTTTTTCAAAGTCTATTAATAATTTATGCAACACTTACCTATATGCTTCATCTAGCGTCATCTGAAAGTGTTTCATAACGTAACCAATAGCCATTGTTGCAGACCGTGATACACCAGCATAGCAATGAACAAGAACCCGCCCGTTGCCTTCCCGCACCTTATCTGCAACATCGATGGGTGATTAATAACTAATGAGACTACAGATGTTAAACAAATGTAATCTTAACTGATAATCTTAAAAGGATATATCTCAAATAAAGTAAGAACGAAAGGCCGAGTATGTGCATCTGTATTCAGATAAATGGTAACAAGATCTTTCGTTCGGCCTTTCGTTCTTACTTTATTTGCTGAAATTGTCAGCTGGAAAAGGTTTCTGATATATCTCAAACCTAGTATAAGTAGGATACAGAACTAATAATAAATAAATAACAAAGAAATTAACTAGCTAGCTAATCTTTCTTGTTTAACAACTAAATATTAACTACAACACATTAATTAACTAAATACTTGACAAGCTAATTAAGGGGCTAGCTATCAGCAGTAACACTGATAATGATAATAATAATAATAATAATAATAATAATAATGATAATAATTTATTCTTTAATATGCTCTTTTGCATACTGATGATCATAAGTGCTTTACATACTGTGTAAGAAATATGGCAACACAAAAAACAACAAATACCTTGTTCTTAGTTAGACCTCATGGGACAGTCTGATTAAAACACTAATTCAATATTGTTAAAATGCTAATACAGATAAACATTATCAAATAAAATTAAACTAAAAACACTACCTAAAATACTATTTAAAATGCTAATTCAAATATACAATCTTTTAAAAAAACTATTTAAACATTGATTTAAAAAGATACGTTTTTAAGTGGTTCTTAAAAGAGCAGAGGGGTTTAATTTTGCAGATTTTGGCTATCAAACTTACAGCAATTGTTAATTAACTAAATAGCTAATCAGCTTGTAACTGGCTTGCTACCAAGCTATTGTTTAATAAACTAGCCTTGAAAGTATTTATTAGCTTCATCAAAATCCCAGTTAACACTGCATTTAATCTTACTACTAGAAATGATTCTCGAAAGCTATATATATCATTCCTTACTTTTAACCAAAGTTTATAATTGTTACATTTGACTTACCTATGAAATCGAATGCTTTATCAAACCAGTCAACAATATTTTCAGTTCCTGTGTCACGAACAGGTATTCTTAGACAATGACCTGCCCTTTGATTTTCAGACATAGGACAAGATTGGCTTACATTTAAAACATAGTCTATTGAAAAGTTTTCAAGAAGATCCTTGTTAAGAGAATCTTCCTGACAACCAAGATAAAGAAAAGGCAGAACTTTAGATGGTGCAAAATTTTCACTGGAAAGGCAAGGTGTTGAGAATACCCCGGAAGAGTTTCCTGACGGGCAACCATGGCGACGCTCGCACAGAGTTGGGAATAGTTTTCCAAAGTCGGCGAAACCACCTGAAAGGTTAGATCAGAAAAACAATTAATGAAAACATTGAAATCAGCTGCAAATCCTAGAAACAGCAAAACATGGGCAGAAGTGGCATTCATTTTGCTTAGAATAGTTGGAATTATTTTGGTTTCCTTTATCAGGAAATTCGGTTTTCTCTTAGGTCAAAATTAATGCTTCACTAATCAAGATGCTTCATGTTGAAAACAGTGAGCTTTCTATGCAGTTACAACAAATTAATAATTGAACAAAGATGTGTAACTCTTCAGTAACAAGCACAAAAACTTTCATATTTCTAAAACAAAACTGTGTGCTATTATAAGCAATAGTTAAATCAATAGAGAAACCTTTTTACTCTACTGGTGGAAATTCCTGATATTCATAAGGTTAACACATTATAATTTAGAGAAAAGATGAAACTTAACTTACAGTGTGCATTCTGTGTCAAAGCAAGTGACAGAAACATCTCTACTGGCACAGCGGCTACTGTGATTCAAGGCTAAGCCACCATGAATGACAGGCAAAGAAAAGTGTTCTGCTTAAACTAAGTGAATCTACATATGAAGTGTTCAGTGGTTATGACAGAATTGTGAACTAAAAGAGCTGAGTGATTAATTTACACATACCAAATTTGGAAAGATCTAATTTTACTGATGACCTTGCTACACTAGTGTAAACAAAACGGAAGACCACTTTTTATGTTATGCTCTGTATTTATCAACAATAATTCAATACTCAATCATTATCAATTCAACCTTTGAGCTTCTCTCAAAAGAACAATACAGTATAGCATCAAGTCAAAAACAGGACATTCTCATGTATTGAAAACATACATCAAATTCTACAAATCGCATTATACTGGCAGTGTGTAAATTAACTTATGTAATCTTCAAATTTAACCCCCTGTAATTTTATAACTGACTAGTGTTTATACATACTGTGGTTCATTACATATCATGTAACAATTCCTGAATTAAAAAAACCAACTTGTATTAAGCAAATCAAACAAAAGAGAAAGCCAATGGCAAGTATTTTCATTTAAATATACTTGTCACAGATATGGCTTGTAGTAGACTAGGTTAAGGTGATTTGGAGAAAGGTTGTGACTTGTGGGTCAGAAAGATTGCCTGACTTCAAATTCAATACTTACTATGGACAGCAAAATGAATTGCCCTTTAATAAACAATGTAGTTGTAAATTAGATTGTCTTCTAGCTGCCATAACTGATCAACTTGCTAAAACTAGTATACACAATTTTTTAATATTCATGAAATGATGAAAAAACAAAAGCTCATTTGACTCTTATTATGTGTGGTGACATCACTCACAAAACATTTTCCCCATGCATGACTGAACTTTGACATTTTCTACATAATTTGCATAACAGGCCTTTGTTCGGCATGTGTTCCGTAAGATCTCTCAAAATAAATTAATATCAACAGCTGTGCTAAAAATTTGATCTCCTAAATTGAAGGAAACCATTCCCGTTGTTTATACAAACTCATAGTTTTCTTAGACTCCTGACTCTTGGTTAAATTTTAGTGACTGTTATTCTGAACACATCACATGTTTTGGCCACAATATAGTTTTAAGTATTGGATAGTGCTGTTTAAATAAAATATCTTACTTGATATTTGTTTAACTTTGAATTACCCTTGACTAGTATAAAACAGTTTCAATCTATATGTAAATAATCTTCAAATACAAAAATTATATGAAAGGTTGTTCAGATAATGCATTAACTGAAGCTATAAAAGAGTTTGATAAAACTGCTTAATTTTGAGAAGTGGATGAAACAATAATTATTCTGAATGAGTTCAAAATCTATGTTTGTTGTTGAACATAAAATAATATACACATATGTAAAATTTTTGCCTGAAATGCCTCACAAAAATTGAGCTGTTTCATGAAAGGATAGCTAGCTCAAATGAATCTCGGTCAAAACATATATAAACAGTACAGAAATCTAATTCAGATGTCATTGAAAAGAGTTCACACTGCCAAAGAGGATGAAAGAGAATTAGGGCAGCTATAAATGCTTCATTGGAAGAAAGTCAGGGAACTTGATATCTAAAATGATTTATTTTTTAAACCAAATGAAATCCAATTTCATACAATCCATTGGTTTCATCTGTATTAAAGTACAGCCCTAATCTTTGTTGTTAAAGAAAAAACTATCTAATTAGTATTTGTTATAAAAAAATACAAATTTGCTTGGTAGAGCTCTTTTCTATATTTTGTTGATTAAGTTATTTTTAAGAAAAAACCAAATATTCAATATGAATAATAATAAGTGCTAGTACTCTAGTCTTGTTGTGATGTCCACGTTTTTTCTTATAAAGTTCTACAACAAACACTGAACATTATATAAAAGCATGAAAGGTTTTGTAACAACAAAAATCATGAAAATAACAACACTCAATTTTGGTAGCAAATTGAAAATTTTAACAAATTTAGCATTGTTAGTGAATTGTAGTGTTTAATGATACTTAATATATATAATTACTGAATATTATTTTATTCAAGAATTTGGTACCCTCTCTCAAATAAGTACCCTCTTGAATAAGTACCCTCCTAAAGTGGAGTGGACCCAAATTTAAATTAGCCTCCCCAAAATAAAATAAGGGCCCCAGAATTACTACATGTGAAAATAGTGTTTTATCTTAATTAGACCAACAGTTATAACTGGCTGGGATATTGACCAATTGATTTGCTTGCAGTTTACTAGAAAACCGGAATTAAACCACTTCCAATGTTTTTTAAGATTTATTATTAGATGGTGTTATCATGTTGCAGGTTGTTGTCATGGAAGATAAAATAATAATAAGGATCATACAGTAATACAATATAAAAATTATAACATTATAATAAGTTAGTTATATGATAGAAATAATTATAATGATTCATAGCTACTGTACAATGATGATAATTAACAATAATCTTTAGTTTTGCTATTTACATATTCTGATAAAAACTGCAATAAAAACTAATATCATAAGTTAGTTCCTTCAATACAATTTTATTTTTGTGTATCTTTAAGTGTATTAGGCCAAATAAAAAAAATTACTTGTTTAGTGTCTGCGCCCGACCTGGAAAATGCACCCGACCTCAATTTAAAAAATTTTTTTTTCTTTGTTTAATGTAAAAAAGAGTAAACATGCACGTGCGCACGATCCACATCCTCATCCCCATACATTTGCGTGATGCTTCTTGCTCATTCATTCACAGAAACTTGTGGAGCAAGGTTGGCAGTTGGTCTTGATTTTGTTGTTGTTTTAGTGCGGTGAGCGATGGGACTATTGCATCATATCACCCTTAAGCAGGTGCAAACTGTCTACTTTAGGAACTATACTAAACCTCTTCAAAAAAAAAAAAAAAAAAAACGCCCTTCCGACAAGGAAAATTTAAGATGAGTGGACGCTAAACAAGTATTTTTTCTTATTTTGCCTTAGTTAATTAATTTCTAAAATTATTTACTTACCTTTGAGGAAGTAAACACTGGGGAAATAGGATGCAAGTTTGGACAACACCACTGCTACAAAGTTATCACTTGGAAGACTTGTTATATCCTTAGAGCTCTGATCATAAACAACAACTTTTTCCTTGTTTACAGTGTCCACATCTCCACTGGTTTTCAAGAGTTCACTAATTGAAACTTTGTTGTTCATAAGACGGCGTTTTATGAGCTTAGAACACCCAATGTTAATACTATCGAGAACATGTGAGTCGTTATATTCTAAAAATGACCTGCTGTCAATAATGAGCAAATTGTTCTTTCCATAAGTCAGAAAACTGGCAAGCTGATCTGCACATAGGGATGTGATCTTCCAAGCCATACCAATGGCTTTCCCCAATCTTAGCTCAAGGTGAACAGATTCAAGCTCTTGTTAATAGTGTATCTTTAACCTTGCTACGGACTGGCTATGGCAGAACTCCTCCAAATCCAAATTTTCACTGGATAGAAAAACTGGAATTGACAAGAGAGCAAAGGGATGAAATAAAGCACTTTCATGTGACCAGGGTTTCTGAAAAAAAAAGAATAAATTTTTAATTAAATTGCTTTATAAATCAGAACAATGTCACTAAAACTATCAATATAAAAAAATAGGCCCGCAATGCGTGCGTGTAACTACTGCATTCTTGTTTCATAGGTATGTGAATACAGTGTTGTTTAGTATGTACAGCTATTAATTTTTAGAAAAGATTGTTGTAAAGACTACATGCCCATACCACTTACTGTTTAGTTATAAATGGATTACATAAGATGCATAAATTGAATGACTAGCCCTGTTGTTTGAGATAAGCGGTTATTCTACAAATGACTGACATTCTGCAACATGGAAATTGGTCGGTGCTCAGCCCAAACAATAGGTTTGTTCAACTCTAAAATTTTAATGAATTTTTCTTAGCGAGCTCAGATGCGGCTAACAATAACATAAACATGAGGTCTTGTTTTCTCATCAAGAGATAACTCCTTGTGTAAATGAAGCTGTAGATGCGGCTAACAATAACATAAACACATGAAGCATTGTTTTCTCATCAAGCAGTGAGGAAAATACTCAGAGTTTTTGTACGACTAAGTCTTGTAGTTACAAGTTACAGTAGGAGAAAATCTCGGGAAAATTTGTGCAGTCTTTCACGGCGTACCAACCTAAATTGACTCTATCCATCAATACAATAGCATTGTAGCTACTGTCGCACATGCGCAGTAGCTACAAAAATTGAAACTATTATAACGATTGAAGAATTCCATGTGAGCCAAACCTGATTCACTTGAAAAATTCATAGTGCTCATCAAGTGCCTACTCCTTTCAGCTCATTTATAAAAACATGAACAAAAAGAATACGACAAAAGTTTAACAGTATACCTATTCAAAAAATAATCAAATACTGATCATGTATGACTGCAAGTCAACTTACAAGGCTGCTATAATCTTAAACATGAAACATATGCAACATCTGGATGATTTGCACAGTTTTTAAGTGAAGAACAAAGTAAAATAGTAAATTGTCTCATGCATGACTCAGCAAGTTTACTTACAATGCTGCTATAATCTTAAACATAAAACATACGCAACATCTGGATGACTTGCACAGTTTTCAAATAAAGAACAAAATACTAAAGTTCTTGTCTTAGGTTTATTTCATGAACAGCTGATGTTTCTAGCTATGATGTAATTAATAATTATTAGCAAAGTTTATATGAATCTTATCACTAAGTTTTTTCTAGAACATCACTGACCAAATATGTATGAAACTAGATGAGGCAAGCAGTTTTCTTTGAAAATTTACTTAATGATAAAATTTGTATATACTCACATTATTTTTGGAATCTGACTAACAGATTTTCAACTGAAACATGCTAAACCAAGTTGTACATCAATTCACACAGTAATAGTATTAAAGGTTTAAAGCAGTATTTTGACAGTATGTATCTAAGTTTTGTTTTAGGTTTCAGAAACAGTCACAAGACTTGTAACAAGTGCTCATGCCATCTTCATGTACACAAATAAAGTTATGCCACACATGTACACACATAATATTCCATTCACCAGTTGAAAAGCCAAACAAAACTACCTTGCAAGGATGGGTGTTGGATGATTTAGTGACCCTAATACTTTAACCTTTCTTTATCTCATAGGGCCGTGGAACCTTTATTGTCAAATCAGACAAACTCATGTGTAAATGAAGTACATAAAACAAGCTTCTTTTAATATGTATCCTAAACTGGAAAGCAATTATTTTTTATTTTAACTTCAATTTTTCATGTTGTGTATTATATAATTTGAGATAATCCATAGAAAGAGCGTTTTAATTCTATTTATCTTGCACAAGAGCAGCATTAACCTGCAAGGTGAATCAGAATTGAATTATAAAAATGAAAATGAAAAAAAAAATAGTGAAAGAAAATTGAGGAAAAATTAGCATCTTTTTACTGAGACCAAAAACCCTCTTTACTAATGAATGTAAAAAGTTTATGAACTGATTGCATTGTAGCAACAACAACTGTATATTGTTTTATATCTCTAAAAGAATAATTTGATATGACCCCTGTTTAATATTAAGGAAAGAAAACAAAATAATACATATTTATACATATATCTAGTGACCATAAATCTACCCCATATCAGTATACTGATCACGTGTTAACTATCACTGTTTATCGTAATGGTACCAGAATAGCTACAGATAACATGTGCCGCCTTCTGTAGCTTGTGCACAAGAAATATTAGTAACTTAAAGCACAGAGGCATGCAATTAATGACACTATTAAACTCACCCCACAGAATATTAGAACAAAACGTTATCAAAGTTAATCCGAGCTTTCTGGATTTAAATATGCCGAGAACACTTGAACGGCCACACGCTGTTTGTCGTTGGTTTGCGAAATTCAAGTGAAGCACATTTCAACCGACTCAACATAATTTACTTATTTAAACATTGCTTCGAGTCTTACGTCATTTCTTCGCATCAAAAACTTTTAAATCCGCCAATGTGCTGAAAGAGATTATTCCTTAGTTCTACTTTCGAGTAATGAAACTTGAAGAATTCATTATGCGCTTAAGCCTCGAGACCAAAAAATTTCCGGCTCGAGAACTGTTACAGGCATTTGTATTGTAAAATATCCAATAAAAGAAATGGAGAGTTGCACCTCCCAGGTAGATGGAAACCTGTGCGTTTCTCGTCCATGGGACAAAAAAATTATAACTGGCTTCAGCTCAGTTAAAGCTTTTAATAGAGAATGAAATACCCCAATGGAACAAACCTAGGAAGCAATAACCCGTTAACCGCAAACAAAATTCAATGTTTTGCAACTAGCGCCAATAAAAGAAGACGCTCCACTTTATAACAGACATCTCTTACCTTTTTCCTTCACCCACGTTATGATGTCTTTAAAAACACTTTGTTTTTTTTACTTGCTTCTTAAGCAATTTTTCTGATTCTCAAACAGTACGACAACTCAGCGGAGGATCGCGAATGAAGCAAAGCGTTTTCCACGAAATGACGAAGCGTTGGTGGGCAAACTGAAATCGTTAAAAATAAATTGGAGAGCGGTCTACGAGTTTTTCGAAGCCTTTGTGAATGGCTTCTTAACTCTTGACGTTGCTACTTATAAGTAGAAATGACTTCAGGTTCAAATATTGGGCAAGCAGCGTAAAAAATGCTTCGCAAACTGTAAAGCGAAGAGACTTCATCTTGAGTTAATGCTATTTTTAGCCATGACGTAAGTTTTGACCAATCACAGATTGAGAAAACTCGGCTGATAAAGGCCTATTCTTCCGCGGCAAAAGGAAGAAAAACCTGGAAACTTTTCGTCGATCATCAAGATTCCGAAAAATCGACAAAGAACAATATGTTGTTATAAACAAAATGTTGCAAAAAAAAAGAAAAAAAATTTGGCTCACCTTGCACGACCTTCCCTCGGTCAATCTTGTTGTAGACTGGGTCGAGGGTATTTTTTAGTTTATTCGAAATTCAAAATGGCGGCAATATCCATAAGAAGGTTACACAATGTTTCTATAAACTTTTATTGCACTTTAAGAAAAAAGACATCGACATACGCTCTAAACAGATTAAGACAAAAGAAATATGGCATGAATCAGTTCAGGGCGGCCTCCTCATGCGTTGATCGTAAGTATAATATACCGCATGGGTTTTTCCGGTGTATATTTTAAATCTTATCTGTGCCTGTGGCTCTGCGGGTCTAAGCCAGAATTCTGACTGGCAGTGATTTCTTCTCTAAGGAAAGGTTTACGGTTCATTTGAAATACAGTTTGAATAGTTAAATTCTCCACGGAAAAAGTTCTTGTCTATTCAAATATTAGTCAAATTTATAATTATAAGTCTGTGTTTGATATAAAGGATGGCAACCAGACGGAACCTAAGGTTAAAAAATTAATGTAACCCTCGGTTAGTGAGCACTGTTATCGACCTTTGAACAACTGGGCCCTGGTTTTGAAACTAACAAAGCTTGGAGTGAAAACTCTTTTTTAATTTATGATAACTGTCAGACCAATTTGGCCTTTCGAGTGAATGATATAATATGGCTTTGTATTAATTGTGTGTGGTTATGTTGTGGAATTTGATTTTGTCTTTGGTTTGAATTTTAACTTCTTTCATTTTAAACTCGTTGTCATACATTACCATACCCAAACACAAAGGAAAACAAAATTTAAACCAAGGACAGGATTGAACCACAACAGTTAAACTTTACATAAATTTTTGTTAAAATTAAGAACAAGAATATGGGGAAAATTTTCCGTACTCACCCATACGTTCTTATGCACACATTAATGAGTAATGGCCATCAAACATCATATGTTCGTGCAGTTTAGGATTGCCAAACTCCACATTTTCATTTCGGTAATTGAAAGGTATACTCCTTACCCTAACCCTCACCATTACTCCTAACTCTAACAGTGATTTTGAGAATTTTTGGTTGCTTATAAAGCGAGGTTTATCTTCGATATTATGGCTTGAAGATCAATAATTTCGTATACATAATTAAGTGTGGGTGAGAAAGGAAATTTAGCCAATGGTTATTTAAAAGTATCATGTTACTGCAGAACTTACAGGCTCTTTGTTTGTTTTTTTTGAAAATGTATGATTACCCAGTTCCAGACCTGCAGGATTTTCCTGTTTTGGCAGAGACTCCTAGTTTAAATTGTCTTGCATTCTCCCAATTCTTTATGAATTTCCTCAGTTTTCTACCCATATTTGGATGTTTATAGACCATTTCATATTCTATTTTGCTTTCTGTGCCTGGTCTCTGATTCTTGAAATCAAGGAACTTAGAATCAAGTGTACAATGTTTTTGATGAAACCTGAAAACAACATTATTAAGGTAGCTAAATCTGCCAAGTGTTAGTGATAGTTAACCTTAATGTCAGTCTTTAACTCCCAGTTTCTGGTAAGTAAACTTACTTACTTTACTTAGGCCTTTGAGCCCCTGGTGGGGCATAGGCCATCTACTGCTGGCTGCCATCGTCCTCTGTCCTGGACGATCCGCTCGAGCTTCCTCCAGGAGTAGCCGGTCTGCTTGGCGTCCGCCTCCAAGTCTCTTCTGCAAGAGTTCTTTGGCCTTCCTCTTTTCCTTTTCCCCCAGGGATTCAAGGTCAGAGCCTGGCGGGTAATGTTATTTGATGGTTTTCTCAGGGTGTGCCCAATCCATTGCCATCTTCTTCTTCTGATTTCATCTTTGACTGGCACCTGATTTATTCTCTGCCATAGATCGGTGTTGCTGATGATGGCTGGCCAGTGAATCTTCAGGATTCTACGTAGGCAGGAATTTACAAGTGTTTGTACTTTCCTGGTGGTCTTTGTTGTTCGCCGCGTTTCTGCTCCATACAGCAGGACTGATTTGATGTTTGAGTTGAAGATGCGAATTTTTGTGTGTGATGTAGTGAGGTGGGATCACCAGATGTTCTTGAGAGCTATGAAAGATGCTCTTGCCTTTCCGATGCAGGTCTTAACACCTGCATCTGTTCCCCCTGCTGATTGATCACACTCCCCAGATAAGTGAATGACTCGATCTCCTCCAAATTGTTGTCACAAAGCTTTACTGCCTCGGTGCTAGAGGCTTTGATCTTCAGAACCTTGGTCTTATGAGGGTGGATATGGAGACCAACTTGGGAGGCATGGGAGGCAAGGCTTGATGACCTATTCTGCGTCTGTTGATGACTGTGGGAGAGCAGGGCGAGGGCATTGGCAAAATCTAGGTCGTCTAGTTGGGTCCAGAGAGTCCACTGGATGCTGTTTTTCTGTCCGTCCGTTGGCTGTCTCATCTCCCAGTTGATGGCGAGGAGAAACAGGAACGGTGACAGAAGGCATCCTTGGTGTGTACCAGTCTTGAAGTCGAAGCAACGTTTCAACTGGTCTCTGTGAATGACCTGACAGGCCATTCCCACATATGACTCCTGATGATTTGTGTCAGTTTAGCTGGGATCCCATAATGTCGAAGGAGTTGCCACAGGGTGTCACGGTGTAGGCTGTCAAAAGCCTTGAGAAAGTCCACGAAGTTGACATACAATGAGGAGTTCCATTCCAGGGATTGCTCAACTATGATGCATAGCGTGGCGATCTGGTCAGTGCAAGATCTATTTCATCTGAAGCCCACCTGGTGGTCCCGGAGACTGGCGTCCACTGTTCCCTCATCCTCTCCAGTAGGATCCTGTTGAACACTTTTCCGGGCACTGATAGGAGAGTGATGCCTCTGTAATTCTCTCAGTTGTCGAGGTCTCCTTTCTTGGGTATCTTGATAATGTGCCCGTCCTTCCAGTCTGTTGGCACTTCTTCTTGTTCCCAGATCTTCTCAAAGAGCGGCAGTAGCATGTTGGCTGTGGTCTCTACGCCAGCCTTGAGGACTTCTGCTGGAATTCCATCTGGGCTGGCTGCTTACCATTCTTCATCATCTTGATGGCGTGGATGATCTCATCTTTCACTGGTGGGTTGCAGCATATCTCAATGTCATGGTCTGCTTCTGTTATGAGTGGAGGGCTCCCTGGAGCTGGTCTGTTAAGAAGTTCTTCAAAACGTTCCGCCCACCTTTCAAGCTTTTGTTCGGTATCCATGATGGTCAATCCTAGTTTGTCTTTGACAGGCCATTCTGGTCTGCTGTACTTGCCTGCCAGCTTCTTGGTTGTTAGGTAGAGCTGGAGCCTTCATGTTCCCTTGGTTGGCTGTTTGTTCAGCTTCTTCTGCCAAACTGTCGACGTACTTTCTCTTATCCTTCTTCACACTCCTCTTCACTTCCCTTGTGAGCTTGTGTGTATTCTGCTTGTGCTGTCGCTTTTCTGGCTCTTGTACGGCACAAGTTGGTTGCCTCTTTCTTTGGTCTTCTGGCTTGTATCTTCCTAAGGGTGTCCACAGAGATCCATTCTTTGTGTTGGTACTTCTTTGGCCCAAGTACTCCTTGGCATGTTTCTGTGATGGTGGTTTTCGCTTTGTCCCAGAGGTTGTGGGCATCCAAATCTTCATCATGGAGCTCTTGCAGCACCTGGAATCTGTTTTTCAGGCATGTGATGTAGGCTGTGTGATTCTCTTGATTTTTCAGTAGGTTAAGGTTCTACTTCGTTCTGCCTGCTGTCTGCCTATTGCTTCTCTTCAGTTTCAGCTTGAGCTTCACGATCAGGAGGTGGTGGTCTGACGCCGCGTCTGCTCCCCTTCTCACTCGCACGTTCTGAAGAGATCGTCTAAACTTTTTGGAGATGCAGATGTGGTCGATTTGGTTTTTGGTGACATGGTCAAGCGATATCCAGATGGCTTTATGTATTCTCTTGTGGGCAAAGATGCTGCCTCCAATGACAAGGTTGTTCAGACCACAGAGATCAGCGAATTTCTCTCCGTTCTCATTCATCTCTCCCAGGGCGTGTTGTCCCATCACTTCCTTGTAGCCTCTGGTGTCTGACCCCACTTTTGCATTAAAATCACCCATCAGGATGTTTACGCCTCTGTCCTTTAGCTTGTCCAGGACTGCCTGTAGTCTGTTGTAAAACTGATCTTTAGCTTCTTCATCATTGATGTTGATGGCACGTAGCACTGAATGACATTCATCTTTATGTTCTTCTTCTTGGTCAAGAAGGTTGCTGTGATTATCCTTGGACCATCTGCTTCCCATCCAGTGAGAGCTTTCTGAGCTGTATTCGAGAGCATGATTGCTACGCCCTCTATGTGTCCTGCGTTCTCGTCTTAATGACCTGAGTACAATATGAGTTCGCCTGTAGCTAGTCTTGTTTGTCCCGTCTGCAGCCATCTTGTCTTACTTAATCCTAGCAGGGTGATGTTGTATCGGCGCATCTCTGCTGACACTTGTGCTACTTTCCCTGCCTCGTACATGTTCTTGATATTCCATGCACCGATGGTGGTGGTTGCTCTGGTCGATAAAAGGGTTGTCAGCACTGAAGCTTCCTTTGGACTTTGGCCACAGCACTTCATCCTTCCTGTGGGAACAGGGCCTTTCTCTCCCCGGACTGGAGTATCTTGGGTAGTTGTAGATGCTTCTGTAGCGAGTTTCTTTTATCCGGGGTGGGGGTGCTGACCCCACGCCCAACCTTCCCGGAAGGTCTGGGTTTCTTATTCGGAGTTATCCTTCTCCTAGATGAACTGTCTTATCTAAGCTATCGAGCTCCATCTACCCAGGCAATATAATGCCCAGTTTCTAGTAAGTAAACAGTTTTCATTTAACTTTTTACATTCCTTAATTAATTTTGAAGCTGTGTTATTTTCCTATTTTTGTTCAAAATCTACCTGTTTTGAAGCCTAAGGACTTGGCAGGTCTGCAGTTTCCAAGTCTATTTGAATAATAATTGTCAACATAAAATATTATGTGTTACCAATACATCCAGGGCTTAAACCAAAAAATGAATTGCTGGCTACTCGATTTTTAGAACTGGTAGGCAGCTGACCACAACCTTTGCAGCTGATTACATTAAGAGGTGTTTCATACAAAATGATAAACAATGTGATGATCGAACAAAGCTTATCATAACAACTCTGTTTTCTTGGACAAACATCTGGAAACAATAATTAAAATTATTATTGCAACTATTTTTGTGCACACAGCCATTAGGACACAGTCATAGTAAATAGGTTAAACATTGAAAATATATAAAGTATGGTTTAATACTAAAATCTGTACTGAGGCTACCAGCTTTTTGCCTCTGGTGGCTGCTGGCTATTTGAAAAAAAAATTAATTTGAAGCCCTGACATCATACCCATGTTCAAGCTTCAGTTTGAAACCATCCTAAACCTGATGTTCTGCCCTGGCCTCCAGTTGAAAGATTAGCTTTTATTAACTTTTTCTGGTTAACTCCAGGTTTACCTGTGCAATACCCTAAATGCTCTAACAAGCCCCCCTCTCTAATAGGCCCCCATCTACTTTAATCCTTTCTGCCCTAAGGCATTTGTCAACATCTAAATTCTCCTTACAGTAAACAAAAGAAAACAAGCTGGTTAGTACTCAGAATATGAAATTTGATCATCCACCAAAAACTCTGGAAGATGAATTAAGAAATTCTCCCAAACTTCTCATAGGAATACAGCTATGGACTTAAGTTGGGAGAATTTACACACTCATCTCTTGGCACTCTTAGGGTTTAAAGGGTTAAGACCCCTTTCTAAAAAGCCCCCGATCTCTAGTAACCCCCCCCCCCACTGTCTCTATCAAGCCCTCCTCTCTAATAAGGCCCCCATCTATATATCTAGAGCTTCAAAATTTTTTTAAGCCCCTTCTTTTCTTGTAGTCCCACCCTTCCGACATAAAGATGACATAGCTAAAATGTAAAGTGCCCTGATAAAAGATACATTTTTGTCAAATGAATGACTGTATCTGTTTGAGTTTTTGAAAATAGCTGGCTGTAGTGCTAGAAGAACACAGAGGCACTATTTGCTCTTAAATATGTTTGGTAACTGGATGTCATGTTATGTTTTTGTCTTTGGTTATTGCCAATTTTTCAAGAATCCCCTCTTTCTTGTTAGCCTCCCTCTTAATAACCCTCCCCCCATTCCGGAAGGTCTAAAAATAGTTAAGTCCCCAGGGGCATAATAGAATGTTTATGATATTTTTTGTTGCTGATGGTTATTTTAAGATTAAAGCTTGCTAATTATTATCTTTGAACCTAGCTCAACTAGGCCTTGGCCTTGAACAAAAAGAGTTTCAAAGAGTTGCGTTTGGTTTTGCTGAGAAAGAAATGAAACCAAACATGAAGGAGTGGGATTTAGAGGTAGGTTCAATATTTTATATATATATCATGGTTGTTAATGGTCGTTAACAAACCAATCAGCCAGTTAGTCAGTATGTTAATCATTCAATCATCCAGTTAATCATTCAATCAATTGTTAATGATCTATCAAATGAATTTAATTGATCAGTCAATCATTTAAACAACCATTCAGTCAATCAGTTAATCAGTCGTTTTGTTCAATCATTCAATAAATAATTTATGTCAATTACTGTATTAATCACTTAATCAACCGACCAATCAGTCAGAACATCAATCAAACAATTATTAGTCAGTCAATTAATCCATTAGGTAAATCAGTCAATCTTCAATCAACCAATTAATTAATCAGTCAATCAATCAGTCAATCAATCAACCAATAAATCAGTCATTTTTTCAATCAATCAATTAATCAGTCGGTAAGTTAATGAACCTTTAAGTCAGTCAGATAATCAGTCAGGAAATCAATCAAGAAGTCAACAAACACATTGAGTACATAATTTGGTTGATGGAATATTCCTCAAAAACTACTGGCATGCTGCATGACTGTTCAAAACACCTGAGTTGCGATACCTTTCATCACATCACACTTAACTAAGTATTTTCTCTTGTAGTACAAAACACTTTCCACAAAAAGATTTTTCTGCTTTGTGAAGAGAAAGTTTTTGTTAGAAATTTGAAGCAGGAGGAGCAGGGTAGAAGTCTCTTACTGGAGTGTTTAAAGTCTATATTATTTTTCCCTTTGAATTTCGAAGGAAATTTTCCCTAAAGAAGTTCTAAAGGAAGCAGCTAAGCTGGGTTTCGGAGGTAAGTTTGGAATGGTTTTTGTCACTGGAAACACAAATTTCATGGCCAATTTAGGTCAGTCAGAGTTCAAGGCACGGCAGCTTAACCTTACAGAATTGAACTTTAACTTCAGCCCAATATTTATTGGGTAGGGTTTAGCAATTTAACCATTTTAAAGTACAAAAAGCTAAGTCAAACAAAGAAATAAAAAATATCTGTTGTTCCAGTTAAACACCTAGAAAAAATAGGACTAAGAGCATTCCCTCTTCTAAGTTTGTTGGTACTGTAAGTCCAGATACAGTTGAACCCCAATAACTCAAACTCGGATAATTCAAAGTCCCCGCTAATTTGAAGTAAAATTAATTTTCCTTGGTTTTAATTTGCCCTATTTTTCTTAGTCATTTTACCTCGGATATTTATTCGAACTTAGATAGTTCGAAGTCCCTACTAATTCTAAGTTATTTCTGTTCCCTTTGACCGGATTTTATCTGTATACTTCTAAAAAAATATAATCATTTGAAATTTCAAATTGGTTCAAAAGAATTTAAACTTGAGGTTAAATAAAACTACAACACATACAAAGTCTTATCAACCAATCAGTAATTTATATAAAAAGATGTCACTCGTTGCTTGTTGTGTTTCAGGGATTTATGTCAAAGAAGATTATGGGGGAAGTGGTCTGTCCCGTGTTGATTCTTCAGTGATATTTGAGGCCTTGTCCACAGGCTGTGTTAGTACTACCGCATACCTCAGCATCCACAAGTAAGCAGACACCAATGTTACTGATATTCCATCAAGTCCCAACAATATGCAACAACACTTTGTGATGTATAATGGGGTTCTGACCCACAGTTGTCCAATATATTTACATGTCTATTAGTTTGAGCTAATAAGACAGCCAGGAAACTAGCTAACTATAGGGTGAGGTAGAACCAAAATTCATGTCTCTTTTAGAAAACTCTCATAAATACAAACCTATAATTATACGGTTCTAGAGACCATGATATATTTAACAATTATCCCTCGAGCCTAAATGGGCTATAATCCTGCCTGCGGCCTCATGGGCTATTTGGCTACTAGCCCATGAGGGCGAGAGGGATAATTGTTTTAGTAAAATTGTACTAGTTGGTCAAAACTCAGAAGTAAAAAAATTTTTTTTGAAGCTCTAAAATTGATTTTTTAATGTTTACGACAAATATGATCACACGCAATCACTACTTGTAGGCTAACACTGATAGCCTATGAGTAGCGTAGCCAATCAGAATGCAGCATTCATGATAGACTGGTCACTAGTATGATTTTACCAAAATATGATATATATATATCATTGCCTCTTCTCAAGAGAAATTCATTTATACAATGAAAACAGTGGGGGATAATATTATTGGCCAGGAAAATTATAGCAAGGGCAAATACAGGATTTCAAAAAGGGGAGTGAATATAAATTATGGTTTTGAGTGTTGAGTGCCTTTTAACCTACCGTATTTTGCACATGTTCTTTGCAAATCAATAACAGTACAGTGAAATCCCGGTTTAACGATATGCCAAGGGGACATCAAAATTATATCGTTAAACCAGGATATCGTTATACCAATTCCTCGTATAATGATATTGTGGGAAAATTTCTTAAAATATCGTTATACCGGGAAAAAGGTGATGTACGCATTTTTACTCTATGTTCAAAAATATGTAAAAATTAAGGGAACTGTTAAAAGGCAGATAAACAATGATCTATAAAGCGGTTTAAACACATCAATCAGTATTCATGGCTGCTGGAGTGTAAGCAACAACAATGATTGTTGACAGAAGCATTGATATTTTGTTTTGTTTTGTTATAAAACCAGCATTTCCTGTGCTCTGTCACGTTTATTTTATCGTTATACCCAGAAAGATCTTGCTCTCGGGGTACAAAATCCTGATCGTTAAACCGGGAGTATCGTTTTACCGAATATCGTTAAACCGGGGTTCTGCCCCATACATTTTACTATAACTTTTGCCGGGGAAACAAATGTTTATCATTATACCGGGAATATCATTAAACCGAAGATCGTTAAACCGGGGTTCTGCCCCATACATTTTACTACAACTATAGATAAACAAATGTTTATCATAGTTTTTCAAAAAAGGGGGGTGGAATTCCACCCACCCCCCCCTGTATCCCCCCTGTTATAGTCATGGCAGCAGTTAACAACAATGGTGACCATATCAACAATTATGTCTTGTAACTTAATGCAGCTATATAGTTGTAGTAAGTTCTTGAATTAATGATTGACTTCATGTAAAAAATGAAAGCGTTAAGACAGTTGTTTTTACCTGTATTGACAGCATGGTTGCTTGGATGGTCGATGAGTTTGGTTCTGATGAACAGAGGCAGCAATTTATTCCTGAACTGGTGTCTTGTGAGGTAAGCAGATCATTGACACTTGAGATTTTGACCTTCTGTTATTGGCCGGTTATTTATTGTTCAAGCTATGAACATGTGTATTTTAAGCAAATATTTTAATTTGTGATTTTTTCTTCTTGAAACAGATTAGTCCAGCTTAGTTGTAAACTTTTTGAAACAATTTATATAAATATAATTATGCATGGTTATTTCCATTGTTTGGTAAAATGGCAAGTGCATACAGTGTTTATGTTACATTTCCCAACTAGTTAAAGAGTATAGTCCTTCCCCATGATTGTATTATCATGTTATTGCACTTGATGTGTTATAGGTTTAGAATTGGCCAAGTTTGAAATCAAAATGCTGTGTGTCTTTTTAGGATCTATGGGCATGGCTGTCTGTCTGGGATTTGCTTATTTGAAATATTTTTCTTTGAAAAGTTTATTTTGAAATTTAAATTAAATTTACACAAAGTGTTTTATGGACTGTTATGAATATTTTTGTCGGGAATTTAGGTTTTCAGTATTACCTATTAATTATTTTAAAGACTTTACATTCTCCCTGCTTTCCCAACCCTTATGATGTATACACCCTGCAGGGTGGTTGTAACAGACCTAGACCTGTTGTTTACAACTGATTAATTTTTTATTTATTGTATGTTTTCTCCAGAAATTTGGCTCATACTGCTTGACAGAACCAGGTAATAATAATTATGTTGCTGAAATAAATGAAATCAATGTTATGTTACAATCTCTTCCTAAATACGACAAGGTGTGTTAATATTCCAACGTAACTGCACTGTCCAACCAGAATTATTTTTCTACCCAACTCTTTTATGTGATTTTTTTAAAGGATTTTTTAATTGTTAGTTCTAATTTAGTAGACTGTCTTCATTTAAATTGTTTCCAATCTCTTGCACTTTACAGAGCTTGATGCAACCAACAAGTTTGAGCTCGTTTAGTTATTTTTCTACCCAACTCTTTTTTATGAAATTATTTTTTATTGTTTAGTTCTCATTTTGCTGTCTTCTTTTGGATTGCTGCCACTTTTTTTGCTGCACAAAGCTTGGTGCAACCAACACAAAAAGTGTATAACCAGTTGATTTTACTGTGCACACTGTATTTTGGCCCTCATGCAGTATTGAAATCTGATGTGTTAACTGTTTGATTAACTGAAAAAATTTAGGTCATGGAAGTGATGCTGCATCACTTAGTACTACTGCTAAAAGGAAAGGAGATTGTTATATTCTCAATGGGGAAAAGGTGAGTTGATAGAGTTGCTCAACATTTACAAGTCCTTGTAAAGCTTATTTTTTTACTTTTTGGATTAAAACTGTTGTCATCTGTGGACTCAAATTTCAAACAATCAAAGAAAATTTCCACATCTAAGTATGCTTTTTAATAAAAAAAGATTGGAATGTAAATTTTGACCGAGCAAGCTGGGGACTGGTAACCTGTGACAAAGCAGCAGTGAGTTATGTGGTTTTTGTTTGAAAATATTCATTTCTGTTAGAAAATGTCATAAAATTTTTATTTCAAACATTTTCAAGGGAATAACTCATTGATTAAAGTTCAACAATGTGACTATTGTAGCCAGAATTGAATTTTTTGAGATAAAAAGATTGTCTGCTTCATGCCTTGTGTTACACCATATATGCCTTCTGCTATGTCATCATTGCATTATTATTCATCTAGAACTTAAAAGAATAAACTTGAGAGGGACCTTAACCCTATCAAGCTAGTGTACTAAGGTTTCCTTATCATATCTTAACTGAAGAGTTACTTTCTCTTCAATTTAAACAGCAGTAATACTCCCTTTGGTAGAACAAATAAAAAAAAATTAACTGATAATTGAATCACAGTGCATGACGACAAAACTCACACATGAGCAGTCCAGTTTACAACAAACATGTTTTGCTTTTTTAAAACTCTACTTAGAAAGGTAGAGAACTTAAAATGATGATGAACTGATGTATGAAGAATATTTTTACAAAACGCTGCTACAAGAATGTCTGATATTAATTGTGCCTTTTTCTTATTCCAGGCTTTTATTAGTGGAGCTGGCGATTCAGATGTCTATTTAGTTATGGCACGAACTGGTGAACCAGGTATTTTTAGTTGTTCTGTTATTAGTCTAGTACTCTGTTTCCCTGGGGGTACTCCCTAAAGTATATTGTTGTGGCAGGTATGATCATCATATTTTTAGGGGTAAAAAGGGGTTGTTAAAAGAAATCCTGTGTTAAATCAAGAGCTTGGTATTTTTAGGGTTGAAAAACGTGAAGCTATTGGACTGCTTGCTGTCCGGTGTTTTAGCAAATGTGTGTACTGAACAAGAAGTTGAGACAAAAGTCCTTTGGTGAACGTTCTATTACGTGCATGCCTTTGTTAACTGCATATTGCATTGAGTGCAACATGAGGGGACTTAATGCCGACCCACTAGCAATTGGTATTTTTTAGGGTAATTTCAAAACTGAGAAGTGTTTTTTAGGGTGGAAAGTTTTTACCCCTTGGGGTTGTTAAAAGAAAACATGTGTTAAACCAAGAGCCTGGTATTTTTAGAGTTAAAATTCAAAGCTATTAGTAAGACTGCTTTCAGGCCCTTGTTTTAGCAAACCTGTGTACTGAACAAGATGGCAAATACAAAAGTCCTTTGGTGAATGCCTTATTATGTATGCACCTTTATTTATTACATACCACATTCAGCGCAACACAGAGGGATTTAGCACCAACCCGCTAGCTGTCCAAAGAAAAATGTCAGTTTTCAATTTTTTAACACCCGAATATCCCCTTTTCCCTTTGGGTTCTATTTATTGTACAATTTGTTTCTTAACTGGTACCGTTTTCTCTAAACAGTTTAAATTTTGTTTAAAATGAAAGGCTGGAAGTATTTTTTAAAAGGTTATTTTAAAACGTTTTCCACGCTGTGGTCATCTTCAGTAAACTGATGAACTTCATTAAACTGAAGATGACCACAGCACTGAAAACGTTTTAAAAAATACTTCCAGCCTTTCATTTTAAACATTTATAAGCAAAAGTATTTAAATTTTATAATCATTTTTTTGTGAACTAACTGAAGAAGGACTTGTTGTTCACCAGGCTCAAAAGCAAAGGGTATTTCCTGTATACTGGTAGAAAGAGGAACGGAAGGAATGAGTTTTGGTAAGAAAGAGAAAAAGGTACAAAACTGTTGTTTGTGGCTTTTCAGTTTATGGTCATACCAAAGTCGTTTTTAGTTTGCTTTGTTTTTTCAAATATATTTTTTCTCAGTATTATACCAATAGTGTTGTTTTGTGTACATGTATGTGTTATTTGCTACACCGCAAGCCACATTTCTAAAGGCCAGTATTGGTTTGCAGAAAATTGGTCCAATTACTTCCCTAGAGGACAGGGGAGTTATTGAACTGTTTTCTCACTAGAGCAAGTATGCAGAGATAGTCGTTTGTTCCCTTTTGCTGACTTAAAACAAAAGTTACAGTACGTTGTAGACATCTTAATAACCTTACTTCATTTGCTCGGTCTGTCTAGGAGAAGGTTTGCCCTCAGTCTTTTACACAGACCTCGCTAAACTGGGTCAGTATAGTGAAGAAAGACCTCAGGCAAAATTTTCCCAGACAGATCTTGCACTGTTATTAAGATGTATGTAGAGAGAAGTTGGATCATTGTTAACAACTGACTAGAGTTGAAAAGGCTAAGATTTAGTGTTGATTGCCAAATCAAGTTTAGAGCAGGTTTTAGAAAACAAGTGCACTTTTCATTCAATCTAGTATAATATATACCAGCTTGGCCATGTTTGATTTGATTGGTTCATAAATATAAGTGTGAAAATGTTTACCTTCAAAATAGTGACTAAACAAAATGGCAGATGGAAGCAGTCACTTCGCTTTCATTTTGCTATGTAGAGTCTTTAGAAACAACTGTCATTCTCTGTTTTACGCCATTTACAGCATTTTTTAATTTTAAAAGCTGCAAAACCATGTTTGTTGTAAATTGGGTTGCTCATGCGTAAGTTTTGTCATGCACTGTGATTCAGTTACTAAGTTTTTCTTACAAATCTTTCTTTTGTCTTCTGTAGACTAGTTGCCTCGCTAGTACATACTAAATTAAAACACTTATTCTATTTTAATTTCGATGGATACTGAATCGATGGATATAACTTGTAACGTCTTTAGCACCAAGTAGATTTCTCCCACTATTCATCTCAATTGAAATAGAATAAGTGTTTTAACACTGTGATGTTATAAAATATGGTTTAATACAGTATGTCAAAGAGTGCCATCTCAACTCCACTGAATTGAGAAATCTTTTAGTTGATTATATGCTATTGTATATTAAATGTACAAGATCGATTGGCAAAGTTTTGAAGAAACATGAACAGTGAAAAGTTAACTAGAGAACTAAGTCTTGTTTTGAAAAGAATAAAGAGGATAAAGAGATGGAAAAAATGCACGAGGGCTTGGTAATAGCAACAGTATTATGTAATGTACATAACAACTGTTTTTTATACTAGTTCTTAATGGCTTAACAGTTCTAAATAGTTACTAGTACAAGTCATTTGTAAGTGAGTCAGCAAGGGTTTTGTTAATAAATACCTTTAAAAGCCTTCTCAGTGTCTTGGCCAGACACTGCTAAATAATTTCTCTGTGACATTGGCGCGATAATCTTAGGCTGTTTTGTGTATGTTTTGTAAATTTTGTTATGTTTTATTGCTGACTGCCTCATTATTAACTCGCAAGGTTGGCTGGAATTCCCAACCAACTCGCGCTGTCATATTTCAAGACTGTGCAGTTCCAGTTTCTAACAGAATTGGATCTGAAGGACAGGTGCGTGTTTCCTTACTCTTGTTAGGTGGATGGGAGTTGTTACCCTACTTTAATTTCGAAACAGTTGGGTACCCTACTTCTTCCCAAAGGCGAACAGGGTACGTCACCCTACTCCTTGCCCAAGATTATCAAATGTTTCTTATCCTAAATCGTCCTGACGAAGTGCAGTACTCTATTTCTTCCCAAAGAGAACAAAAATGTGTCACCCTACAAATTCCCTAAAGAGGGCTTCTGTTTTACCCCACTTGTTCTTATAAAGGTGGTGTACCCTACTCCTTCCCTTAGGAGAACGGAAAGAGAGATTCTTTCCTAAGGGCAGCATATGTGTGCTATCAGGTTACTTTTGAATAAAAAGCGTAAGCAACACGAGTTAGAATTTATGGACCGCTTTAACGAAGACTTCCTAGGCAGAATACACCCTGTAACCTATATAGCTATATAGCTACAAGCCTTTAGCACACACATCGAAGCCCCTCTACGGCGAGAACTCGGATCTGCTCGAGGACAATTTGGATGTTTCTTCAAGAATAAGGCCATCCAAACCTGCATTTTCATGTTGTTGTTGCAGGGTTTTAAGATCGCCATGAAAGGACTCAACGGCGGACGAATCAATATTGGTTTGTATAATTTTCCTGACTTTTGGCCTCCAAGTCCCCCCGGGGGGTGGGGGGGGGTGTACTCCGGGGTCTAAGGGGCAGGGATGACCATCGTAAAAGTCCCCGAAATTCCCTAAAAATACCTCTTGGTTTTGAAACTACTCAAAAAGAAACCAATTAAAATTTGACGTTTTCCCAAATTAGCTAGCGGAATGGCATTAAGTTCCCTCGTGTTGCGCCCAACGTGATTATGCAGTAAATAAAGGGAGAAAGTAGATGTCAACAAGACGTTAACTTATTTAGTTAGAGTTAATGTTTTGTGAAGTTTTGCCCTTCTGGACACTCTTAAAAAGATCTTCTTAGTATAATCTAGGCGACGTTGAAAAAGAGCTTTTAAGATTTTTGTTGTATGGTAAACTTTCGTCCAAAGGTTTGCGTAGACTATAGAAAAAAAAATTAATAAGACAAAAATACAGACTGGAAAATTTTTAGCCAAATAAAATGCACGAATCTGTTAATCCCCCTCCCCATGTTTGCCTCAAACAGTAAATATTTGTTGTGTTTTTTCGTAGCGTCCTGTTCTCTTGGTGCTGCCCATGCAGCCTTTGAGGCAGCTCGAACTCACACAGTCGACCGCAAACAGTTTGGAACCCCAATAGCGTCAAACCAGGTGCAGTGAAGGCTATAGGAACTAATATAAAGTTTATAGTGTGGTTAATGAATACCTCTTGCAGCCTTGGCGGCTAGAACACAGGTAGCTGCGCAAAAAATTACAAATACTAAATACAATTACAGTGTCATGGAGTACTAAGCATACTTGTACGTTACAAAGTTCTTGAATCTATCAGTGTTTACCTTAACTTTGTGCTTTGACTGGGAACTAAGATTGTATTTACTTTCTTCATTTTTCAATATACCACTACACATGGGCAGCAGTGGGTTGCCAGTTTTTATAGACTTAATAAATTTAACGC
>JAOBAT010049788.1:0-29818 GCA_026413305.1 Hydrozoanthus tunicans | reverse complement strand
CCCCCCCCCCCCCAAGGAGTTTCAATTGACTGGTGCATTAATATTTCGATGCTGGTTTCTTTTATACTAATTATAAACTGTTTCTAAACTTGAGCTTTAATAATGTTGTTTTTTGTTATCAAAAATTTATATGTTCTCGTGTGTTTTGTAAATCATTAAAGTAATATGTAACAATGTTTGTTTAAAAAGTAGCAACTCGACCGTTCGTGCAATTTTTTTTCCAAACGTGTGTGATTACCTATACTGATTTTCCACTTGGTATGAAAATTACTTTTATCAACACAAACAAAAAAGGGTAGATGTTACCTGGGCAAAGAATGGCAGTAAAGTTAGCAGAAAAGCCTTTTATTGAAAAACGATCATCAGAAGTAAATCCGATAAACATCCATCGACTTTGAGAGGTTATAATCGGTGGGAGAACGGCTCCAGAAAATTTTCCAAGAGAAGGAGCATTTTTGTCTGGTCCGTTCCAAATGAACACTTCGTCATATTCTATTTCCGTCAAAAACACAGTGAAGTTGAGCTGAACCTTGTATCCCTCAGGAACAGTGATTTTCCAAGAGCAGTCTTCGTAGAAACCATAATATTGGGGGAAGTTGGGAGATTCGATGGTTCCACTGGAGCCTTCAATGTTCTGATGCGTGCAACACCATCCTAGAAAGTAAAGAGGCATTCGTACTTTGAAATCCTCTTGCTGTATTAAAGAACTAGCGAACAGGTTTGCTCCGTCAACTATCCTGAACAGGGCAACAAATATGGTTTAAGAAATTTAAAGCGAGCTTTATTGAAAGTATTATGCAGTTATTGTTATCGTTCCTTAGTATATATGAGACTGGTCGGTAAGACTGACTCGAGAGACTACCAACACCAGTTTGTAGAGTCACGTATCTTAAGTTAAAGGCTTGCAGGTTTTTTGTTCGATCATAAACAGCCTTTGACGTTACTTAAAAAATCATAAACAAGGTATAAAAAACTAAAACTTCATACCATAAACAGAATCAGGGTTTGAAGCTTCGGGACCCCAGGCGTTAAGGTAGCAACTTCTGTTCAAATGTTTTAAGACCCGATCCCGGAATTGAACCTAGGCCTCCTCCCTTTCTCTGGCGCTTTACCAACTAGAATCGCATAGTTCACCATATAACGCGCATGCTGACTAGTTAACTACAGTGGGTATTATATTTTTTGTGGAATACCCACAGTATTGCTAAAAACAGTATGATAATTGGTTGACAAACGAGTGCGGATTTCGTGAAAACTATCGCTTACCCAAGCATGAAATGAAAGCGTCCTTTTGGCCTGAAAAAGAAAGTTGTGAATGGCAAATTCTATATTGACTATTGAAAACGAAGAGCTTCCAAGTTTTGAGACTAAAAAAACCGCTAACTTTAGCGAGCACTTGCCGTCGACGGCTCGAAACTAAAGTGAACAACTGCAAGACAGCTGTTACAACAACAACAAACACACTCAGTAGTTTAATAAAAACTGATAAAATGTCTGAAAACAAGAGCAAAGTCATTGTCTGAAAGTCAACTTAAAGAATTCAAAGAAAACATGGTTGCAAAAAACACCTAGAAAAGCACCGACACTGCCGTTCGGCGACTGAAACAGTGGTACTTTGCAAAAAATGGAACCGAACTTTCTCTTGCCAAAATATCAAAAGACGATGCTCCTGAGCTTCTGAAATATTTTTTTTGTCGAGATAAGGCAAAGAACAAAAGAAAAAAAAGGAGAGGAGAACGAACCTGGGTCGCGGCAAAAATAGCGAAATGGCTTGCGACGCTTTTTCCTAAGATCGGCCATATCCACCGGCAACCGACAAATTTGACATCGAGAAAGTTACCGGTATCGGATTTGAAGAGGTCGCAAATAGGGTCAGTTATTTATTCTATGTTAAAGAAATAAGTTGGTATCTATTAAAGTGCTGACGTATAGGCATTGCGCAATAAGTCAATGACAGTTTAAAATTTTGGAAATTATACATAGTAATGAAATTTATGTTTCGTTAATGTTGTTTTTCTCTCAAGGGTATTTGTAATCTCAATTCTTTTAATGTACACTCGAAACCTAGCAATATTTTTTCTCAACCTCCTGCTCACGCAAGAAACTGAAAAACATATAAAAAATTTTCTTGTCAAAAAGACAATCGGTACGTCAAATGAAATAAAATTTCAGAGGTTTATCCACAAAACTTAAATGGATCGTGAGAAACGTTAGAGTCGACGTCATAGCGACCTTTCACTTCCAGCAAACTACATAAGTGATACCCAACTGAACCACCAAGATTGGCTTCAATATCGTTTATGGTTCAAGAGTTAAAGTACGCAGGCACTCTTGACCCCAGCCCCTCCCCCCCGTCCAAAGTTATCTAAGAAACCGGTCTAGATAAGATTACACAAAAATACGTCAGTCATTCGTAGTGCACGTATATATACCTGCCCCGAAGTTAGTCCTTACAATTTGTTTTTCAATACATGTATTCCAAAACCTCAGGCTAAGTTTATATTCGATTTAAACACACTTAGAAATAAGAACAATTTAAAAACAATTTGAGGCTCAAATCGCCGCAAAATTAAGAACAAAAAGCATCGGAAAAAATTTAATGGTTGTTATTAAAAATATTAAATGCTAATGTTTTTTTAGATATATGAGAAATAAATACCTACGTCAAAAAAATGATGTTTTAAATATAAACTGTCTGATTGTTCGAGAAATATCTTGAAACGACGATTTGCTTGCGTGACAACACTTGGCCGCATCCTTCAATCTTGCATAACAATTAAGTTGTTTGGCCATTTTTTCGGCACTCGATTTCGTACTTCTAAGAATATTTAAAGATATACAAATTTTTAATAGCCTTCAAGAAACATAATACTGCCATGTATAAGGAGTTTCTTACCTGCAAAGCTGGTATTGAATACAAAAAGGGTTCGTTTTGTGGATGATGTGACTACCGCTTATTGCATTATTTTAAAATTATCGAACATCGAAAGAGGTAGGTTGAGCCATTATTTTCGCATTCTCAGTTAACGACCCGCATTATTTTCTTTCATAGTTTTACAGTCCTATCTTTCATCTGTTTAATCACAGTTGTAAGTTAATTAGATTCTAAGTTACGGATGCTAGGGGAACTTCAAAGTTCTAACTTTAGCTTTTGAGTTGTAATTGTAGTTTATTACAACACGAAATGCCATGGTTTTCCTCTGAAGTTCTCTGTGAACTAGAAACTAAAATAGGTTTACAGTAGGTTTCACCGCACCGACAGTAACGTCACAGACATTTTTCCCGACAACTTTCTGACAATTTTCCTGACCGCTCCACGATCTTGAAGGCTAAAAAACAGTGTTTTTACCTCTGCAATGCATCGCCGAATTTGTCTGAAACTTCAGATTATGTTTCCCTGATACATACAAACGTTTTGGACGCAAAAGGAAGAAAATCAATGCTTTGGCTTATTTGACCTTTAAAGACATGAGGTTTAACTGAACTTGCCTTGTTGTATCAGAACAGCAAGCAGTAATCCTGCGACAAATGATAGAGTTCGTTGCGTTCTTGATTCCATATTCACTCGGTTAATAGGACTACTTAGATTAGCAAATGAAACTTTTCCTGAGACCGGCTGCGCGGTTTATATTAAGAGTACCACGACCCAGCCAAATTTATGTGTTTTTTTGCAGAGCAATTTGGATAATTTTCTACACACAAAGAAAAAGCATAACTTTGTTTCCTCGTGACATATGAAAAAAACAATTAAATCGCGGAAATGCGTCCTTAACTGAAGCGCGGGCTAGCAATAAATCATTTCTTATGATTTATATGTGGTTCTTAATTATTCATTTCCTTTCATTGATTTGGTTTGCTAGGCGCTAATTGTTCCTAACAGCGCAAAGCACTATCCGGGTCCGACATTGCTTTTAAATTATCTTATCTAATACAGGCGCGTCACACTTAACATGCCGCAACTGCTCGTCCTTGAAGTCACGATTTGTTTGCTTTCTTTTGTCTGTAAGTTCCTTGAATGTCAATTTCTTTACATTAATAAGGTTGTTAGCTTTTTTTAAATTTCCAGTTATTAACGTTAACAAGAAGAACGTGTCATCGGAAACAGTGATTTGGCGTGGTTTCGTTAAACGAAAAACAGAGAACTTCAAACTAGGTTCGGTGATTTGACAAAACTATTTTTATTTAACTGGAACAGTGGATTTAATGTCGAAGACGGCTAATGGCTTTACGAAAATGTTTTTTAAATGGCCGCGCAGTTTAGCGGAAGGAGTGGAGCCGAGGCTCTGGTTTGTGATTTAACATTTCTGCATTTTTTGAGTTTGTGGGGAATTGAACTAACTACAAACCCTCTGCTTCTCTGTTTTACTTGGGATGTGCATGGCCGAGGATTACGCTGTAAACAACGAACCGTATCAATTCGAACTTGAGAGTTCCGCTAGAGTCTGACTATGAATATGATGTGAACAAAGAGCGATTTGGTCACGTTTTGTTTATTTATTATGTACAGTGTACACCGAAACTTATATTGTAAATAAACATATTGAAATAGGATTTCGCTCTGGGGCCACTAATTATTTTTGCCACTTACTTTGTTATTCAACAAGAGAATATGACCGCAGAGAGTGGAACCCCAGGTAAAGGACATCTATCTACGTGCGTGTCAATGACGGAGACGCAGAATTATTTCTAGAACTACGGTTTATTTTCGTGGACGCCTCTGATTAGCTATTACTAAGAAACACTAATTTGCATAGAATGCGTTGTTGACCCATGTTCTCGACTTGAGCTTTTTGTAGCTACTGCGCGTGCGCAAGTAGCTATATTGTTATGGGGTTGGATGAAAGAGTTTCCACATTTTCGGGATAGCTTCGTAGTCACGAATAACTTTCGACTTCCGCGTGCTCGCGCGTTTTACTAAAAGAACTCAATAACAACTACAACAAACAAACAATGATATACAATATACATTTATTACTTTGAATCCTGCTTTAGTACGTCTTGTTTTGATAGAGAAAAATCAACTGGGCAACCATCGGTAACTTATCGATCACTCTCCGAAAAAAGGCGGTCTCTTTCGAAAAGATATCGATTAATAAAACGTTTAACAACGTTGGTTGGATTTTTTTTCCTGTTCGCAACTGATTCTAAAGCGAATCGCGAGCAACAGCAGCTGTTACTTTGAATCCTGTTTTAGTACGTCTTGTTTTGAGAGATAAAAATCAAACTTAAACCTTTAGTTATTAATCATTTCACCACATGAAACATAAAAGCAGTAGCTACATGCACGCATTGCGGGCCTTTTTTTTCATTTGTTAACATGAACCGCGGTTGAATTCGAAATGTCTCTTCCTAGAAGAACAAAAATTAAGCTTATCTTTGTCGACCATAAAGACGTAAATCTATTTGTAGCAAATTTGTAATAGTCTGCGGGAGACATTTGAAAAGTTTGGCAAACGGAAGAGTCAGCGCAAAGCCCCATTGGCTAACAATTGGAGTACAAAAATGCCGACTTTCTGTTTAAGTACACACTTTTGAGTTTATCAAGTGATTGACTCCATGGTTTTTAAAGCATTTTTTTATCAACGAATAAATAAATAATTAAACAAACAAACAAACAAACGAACGATCGAACGAACGAACGAACGAACGAACGAACGAACGAACGAATGAATGAATGAATGATGGAAGGAAGGAAGGAAGAATGAATGAATGAATGAATGACTAACAACGTATTTGGACGCGGCCGGTGGTGACGTCATTCAAATTTGATGTTGTTTTGAAGTCTCAACTGAAACCAGAATTTATTTGTTTTTTGACAGATGGGTTTCAAATACACAAATTGGGCAAAATACTTTTAATTCACCTCTTATTGTGTTTTTGAGAACAGTAAGTCAAAAATAAATCAATTATGGTCTCCTTTAAGCCGTATAGATCGACCGTTGACTTGACTTGATTGACGTCACCACCGGCCGTGTCCAAAGTTCTTGTTAGTGAGCCCCGGAAGAATCGAAATTTTGTTATATTTTTCGGCTTTTCTCCGCATTGGATGTTCGTACGTGCTTGCAACTTTGCGAACGGCAAGAGCGTTCTGTCTCGCGAAGAAAATGGGAGTTTGATGGAAATCCAAGTTGGGGAAGTGAGATTTTGAGGACGAGATTTAAGGTAGGTTGATATTTAGTTGCCAGCCTTTCTCTTTTTACATACTTTATATATATCACACGGTAGTCTGTACTTCTCGCTTGTTCTTTACTTCGAAACAGCTCAAATTCAGCATTCTGGCACCCCAGATCGACAAAACAAACAGTAATAAATGAGACTAAGATAATATTTTCATTTTCTTTCATTAACACTTCATAATTGTTGTAGCTTTCGCGATTCGACTTTCGTGTTACTATACTGAGTTAACAGACCGAAACTGAAAAGTATCGGTGTAAGACAAAAATGATTGTTTTAAATTTTCCAAATGACATCTGATTCAGTAGCAGTTGTAATAAATCGAATATTATATTATGTAAATAGTGATTTGATACACAGTCATTCAAAGCAACGAAGGATGACAACAGCAGATGTAATCCATAATTATATTGAGTTTGCATAATTAACCTTTTCAATTTACTGCAGGATCGAAGTTTGAGTTTCCCGCCCAAGACTTCCGGAGTTGACGTCACGACCAGTCATGTGATCAAGAACTCAGCAGAGTTCGAAAGCTTATAAAAACTTTCTCTGAATTTATCCAGTGTATTCAAGTTCAGGACTATCTTATTATCTAACTCCTGGATAGATGAAACTACACAGTACTGTTTGAGTTTATACCGATCTTTGAACATAAACGGCAAAGACGCATGCGCGCCACTCAATTGCAAATTCAACTTCTCAACTTCGTAAAAATGTGTAACTTTCGATATCAGGCGTTTTATACGAGGTTTTGAAACATATTTTATTTCTAAAAGCTCTTTTCATAAGCAAAAGAAGATGTTGTTTGTATTTTTTTAAATGGTTTTTCATAAGCCGAAAGGTGTTGAGGAATCATAGTATAGTATATCTCTTTTTAGCTGCTCCCTTCCACGCTCATTTCCACGCTGTGTCAGGGCTAAATCTGAGAACTTTTGTGTTTTTCAAAGGGACTCTAACACCGTCATCGGAAGAAATCGGTTCTCTGTGGTTTTCAACAGTCTCCTTTCCATCATCATGAAGTGAATCATTGTCCTCATCGAAATCCCGCAGTTCGCTTTCTTGTAGTTCGTTATCAAACGTGTTTGAGTTGAGCGTTTTGAAAGCGTGCAGCGCACCGCCGTGTTTGCGCCACTGCCGCGTTCTGCACGCACTAACACTCATAAGTGGATTGTTATTGCTATTTGTATCGCTCAAGCTGATGGCAGAGTTTGCCTTAAATATGTCTGGAGTTTTTGCCTGAGTTGAATCAACTTGAAAAGTTACAGTGTCAGATAATGAACGAGGCCGAGCGGCAGAGATAACCCTATTTATCGCCATCGTCTTCAAGGCTGCCTTACGAAATTTCTTGGTAGCACTCTTCTTGACATTGTTGACGTCCCTGTTACTTTCTTCATATTTGGTGTTTGCGTCTTTTAATTCATCTGCTTCTTCTTTTTTCCACTTTGGTGCATCGAGTGGGACGGTTTGGTGCAGGTTATGAATTGCCTCTGATGTGAGTGTGTTTCGTTGCTTGAGCCCTTTGAGGAGTGCTGCAGCAATGACGCTGTGACCAATTTGACGAAACTTTCCTTTGATTCGCAAGGTTTCTTCCATTGTCAAAGTCATTTCTTCGTCCATATTTGAGCTGCAGGACGATTTACACGATCTAAGTGTGTTTACTGGTTCAGCTGGTAACTCAACCGAAGGAAGAAACGAGGTGTTGGGTCGAGAAATGATTTCTGAACTGAGCGAAATGTCGGAGTGTTGCATTGTTGGTGTTATTCTATCTCCCGATGGCTTTGCAGGTGCCTCTGAGCAAGGCGCAACTTGTAAAGCTATTGAAGGTTTCGCCTTTTTTACAACAGTTGCTTCAGAAAAGTCATCGTATTTCCTGTCTTCATCTTCTCCAGTAGAAGTTCTTCTGATTGCTGGAAAGCTTTCACAAGCCACCTTAGAGCTAAACCTTACGATTCTGTCGGAAGCCGATTCCCTCGTTGAATTCTTTACCTTCGTCTTCTTTTGTTTTTCTCTATTGTCGTTCTGTGGCAGCTTCTGCACGACACCTAATCCTCCCATTAAGCTAAACGCAGCTTTCACTTCTGCTTCTTTGTATCTGTTTTTGGTTAAGCTTTGATCCTCAGTCGAAGCTCGGAGTCGTTGTTTCAACGGTCGTTTGGCGAGCTGTTTAAGTGTCTCTCTTACTTTTCTGATCTCGCGCATTTCTCTTTCTAGAATTCGTCCTTCTCTCTGTATCTGTGTGATTTGTTTTCTGAGTGCAATGTCGCACATGAGATTTCTATGCCTAGCAACCCTGTCGCTGTCGTCGAGTTCAAGACTTGCCGCCTTTGTCGAAGAAAACGAGGACATTCGTTCAGTACTTGTGTGTTTGTCAATGATGATACAACTTCACGAACGGGCTCCCGCATACAATAAAATATTTGAGGAGTGGACTCGCTTTTTAAAAGAACTTGGTAGCTTAAGTTACTTACCATAAACTAATTCTTTTTATTGTCTTGAAGTCGAATTTTTTTCATTGTCTTCAAGTACTTATCACATTAGGAAGCGTTTCAGGGTGACCAGTTGTCTTGAGGTTGTCCCAAGGGATGTCGATCGCGAAACCACGGTGCTTACACAAGTAATTGGGCTCTACGAAGTCTTTTCACTTTCAGCAATAGCACTTTACATAGTAATACCCAATTAGTAGTTTATACTTCATTACTGAATGAACTCGATGTACTCTTCCTTGCTGATAGAAAGTAAACAGCTACTTTAATTGTTATGGGTTTGAAAATGTCTTTGAACTAGCGTCCAGAGTAGATCGAAAGAGATCGCGCGGGAACAAAACAACCGCGACACACACATCATGTAGTCTGGAATTGACAATGTTTTATTGATCAGTCTCGAAAGCAATCATATTTTGCTTCACACAAAAACAAGTTACACAGTATTCATGAAAATGATTACCCTTTTGTTAATGAAATTTGATTTTATTTTGACTAACAAAAGCACTTTTATTAGATTGCTCATTAGCTTAGCAGGATACAGTGTGATGCCGATGCCGCAAAATGCGCTTTTTCGGAGTTTTAGATCAGCCATAAAATTTCTCATACAAGACACTCTTGTGACGCAACTGCGTTTCACGAGAGATGCAATGTAATGGGTTGTTGTTCAAGTGTAGAAAAACTGTTAAACAAGTTATACGAAGTATAGTCAAGACAAATTATATAGTTAATTCTATTTGTCAATATTTTGGTTTTAAGGCAACAAAACAAACTTCGGTAGTCATTGTTGTTGAAAACACCAAATGCTCGTTTTCAGAATTTTCGGCAGAAGCCTGATTTTATACATTGGTTGAATGACTGTGAAAGAAGGAAAGTTTCTGACGCTTTGTTCAACTGTAGTAAACTGTTATTTTGACCTCCCTCAAAGCATTTACACTTTGTTCCTCTCAAAAACAAGTCACACAGTAGTCAAGGCAATTGCTAAATAGCCTTTTGTTTTTAATTTGACTTGATTTTGATCAACAAAAACCGTTCATTTCTAGAATGTTCATGAACTCATTGTGATAAAAGCATGCATGCAGGCCGGGGTTTTTTGCAGTTCCAAAAACAATGGCGCTTTTTTAACGCTAAGCAAAATATCCGCTTTTAGAGTTTTCAGCTTTAAAGTTTCCAATAAACGTTTAAAACAACTGCGGGATGTGACGAAAAGGAAAAAGTGTTTGGCGTTTTGTACGAATTTAATAAAACCGTTACATTCAAACTCCCAGCTGAAAGAATCGAACTAAACAAGTTACACAGTAGTCAAGACAATTGGTAACTAACCTTTTGTTGACAATGTGATTTCAGTTTTGGTCAACAAAAAGCATTTTTGTTAGAATATTATTCAACAAGGGGTACTTTGTTCAACAGGAGAGGTTTTTTTGGCACTGCGAAAAACTTAGCAGGCTCGATGGCGCTTTTTGTCGCAACTCCGCGCGGCCATTTTAGCTCGACTACGCTACCTTTAATAGATGTCTCATACTCAGCAACTGCAAAAAAATAAATACATTAATTATGTACAACTGTGAATACTTTTTCTAAGAACAATGTTTAAAGTTGTTGTTTGTTGCTGTTGTTGTTGTATTTGTAGTTGTTAAAAACGCAAAACGTTCAATCTCATGCAGAGTTTCAGCTTTAAATCCGTTTTCAAGAAACCCGGTTATACAACTGCGGAATGTATGTGAAAGAAAGAAAACTTGCCAGCGTGTAGCTCAAAACTTATTTTTGGACCACTCTGGAAGCCATTCAAACTTTGTTGTACTCAAGAAATTAAAGGTACACAGTGGTCAAAAGAATGGTAATTAACCTTTTGTTATTACTAAGTACATTTGATTTTATTTTGATTAACAAAAGCACTTTTAATAGACGCTCGTGAATTTGTATTGGTGCGGGGACTGACTTCGTTCAGCCATGGACTGTACTTGGAATGTTTTTCAAACTGAAGTTTTCAAGTTTGCGTGGATTCCGACTGCAATCGGTGCTACTAACGCTTGCCATGCATCGAAGCTCAGATAGTCAGCCACACTTTATTGAGAATTTACGACACAAACGGACGGGTTGCGACGGGCCAAAACGATAAATCTCTCTCATTTTCATTTCCCTTGAGACTTGTAAATATACGGCTGATGACGTAGCCCAATAACACGCTAGTTGTTATTTTGACTGATCTTTTATTCTGGTGTGTTTGTGTTTGTGTTTGTCCTTTCTTCCCGGCCGATCTCGAAACCTGGAAGCCAATTTTCGAATTTTATGCTTTAAAAAATCCCCTGTGGAAAAATCGCCCCGGGCCAGATATTTTCTAGCTCTCTCAACGCGCACTCGATCCCTCCCTCAGCGCGAGAGACTTGACTCTCCCGCGTGGAGAAGGCTAGATATTTTCCTTGTAATCGCAGGACAGAGTTTTCCGCTGTTTCAAAACCTCGTATAAAATGCAGTTCAAGTCGTCGCCTGTCGAAGAACAGCAGAGCCTTAGAACAGAAATTACCAATGAATCATAGAAACGCCATAAAATATGAACCCCTAAGCTCACGCACAGACTCACGTGTGCAGGTTTTGGAAGATGGCGTTTGATTGGTTGCTATTTTTGAATACCGGAAGTAAAGAATTTCACCTTGGAATTTCACACTCCGCACGTGCTTTAACACACGGCAACTGCACGAGTACTTCATTAGTGGTGTAGTGTCTTGAAACGAGTAAACAACTCCATATAAGGAGATCTAAAAGCTAATTACAACTGAAAAAATTTAACATTATTGGGTTCCGTTGTTCGTCTGGTGCACTTAGCGAGAAAAATTAATTTAACGTAGTTGATAGTTTTTTTCAGTTCGGTTAAGAAACTTTGCACAGCAACTGAGGTTTTTTGTTATCGACTAACTTAACTTAACATCTTTTTCCTGATTTGTGGTACAAGTTCACATTGCTTTGCTATACTCTCGGGAGCCAAATAAACGTCCCGGGACGCTTACTAATTTTCTTTTTTTTTTTCTCCACCCCACGGGCTTTTTAGGACCCTCAACGCCCCTGCCCCTCCCCCCCTGCCGCTTACTGGTTTTTCAAAGTTTTTCAAACGTCTGGTACGATCACCAAAATTTCAAGATATAAATTTTACTTGACAGTGTCATTTTCAGTGTTCAACTCTCCCGGTTTTGGCTAGGATTACATGTACAGCAAGGAGATTTATTATTATATCAATTATCATATCAACAAATTCATCCATACTATACTATATACTCTATATCTGTTTTCTTGTTACTGAGATTCCAATTTTCCAAGTCAAGAGCTCGTGAGTTTTATTATCCTTTAATATCTTAGAATAAATTTTTCAGAAACTTCTCAATTTCTATAGTTTTTGGTGGACTATCGAAGTTCATAATCTCAACATTAATCAGCTTATTTTCTATTGTTACTGTGAGGACTAAATTGAGATTTTGACAAACACTGTAGAAGAGAAAAGATTTGACTGATAAATGTAATACTAACAGCCAAAAGTGCTGCTAAAAAGTTCCCCTGTATTTCGTCTAAGAACCAGGAACTGGAACTAAAGTGTATTTATATCTATACATCTAAATCAAATGTAAAGCCTCCTTCTCCCGGGTTGAAAGGGTAGGATGGACTGTCGGAAAAGTCCCCAAAATACCCTAAAAAAACAAGGCTTCAAAAAGTTTTCACCCTTAAAAATACTTCTAGGATTCGAAATTACCCCAAAAAAACCAATGGGAAATTTACGTTTTTTTACCTTAACAGCTGGCGGGTTGGCGCCAAGTCCTCTCCTGTTGCGCGCGCTGATCTGAACGCCATATGCCTGTATCCCGGGGGCAGGTACTTCGAGGTCAAATGGGTAGGGATGACCGTCGGAAAAATCTCCAAAATACCCTGAAAAATACCAAGGGATAAATTCCCCCCTAAAAAGTACCTCTCGGTTTTAAAATTACCCTAAAAAATATCAATTTTCCCTTGATAGCTAGCGGACGGACGAAAAAGTTCCTCATGATACATTCGTCAAAGGGCCGTTTTCTTAATTTCTAAGCCAGTACGCACGTTTGCTAAAACACGGGACTGCAATCAGAGTAATAGCTCGAGGTTTTTCAACCCTAAAAAATACCAGACTCTTGGTTTGCCGCAGGATTTCTTTTAACAACCCCTAAAAAATACCGGACTGACAGTTTTAACCCCTAAAAAATACGACGGTCATACCTACCACCCCAATATAGGGAGTTACTCCCCCCGGGGCCTGTATGCAGTGGCTAGTAAAGGTGCGCGCGTAATGGGACGTTTGCCAAAGGACTACGTTAGATAACGGTTTTACATCACCTTTTTTCACTTACCAAATCGCACTTCGTACAGGTATATCTCTTGAGACAAACTGGCAAGAAAGTCAGAACCAGCTAATACTACTATACTACACAGGTGTAGCATATACAACACATAAATTCATCAAAATCAGTAAAGATATTTTAAGAACCTGTTCAATAACATTTGAGGCTGATATCTTGAAAATATTTAAACACGAGGTTCCAATATAAAGGGGTTAGGTCTGCCCCTTTTTATGAAATTTGAACAAATTTTGAAATGTAATGGCGGCCATTGATATAAGTCAACAATTCGAGGTCATTTACACCATAAACGTGAAACAGTTTCATTTTTTAATAGTAAACGAAGTCATTGGCATAATATCGTTCTACTAGTAGGCGTACCTCGTGAAAGGTTGCTGATAAGAATTAAGATATACGATATTTATCGCCAGAGCAATCCTAAATTCGCGCGTGCAAGCCAATTATACAAACAATGTCGAACGAGGCCCGCAATTTTTCGTTATTTTATTCGGTGAAACTTCGCTTCAGGAATTAAAAATCATAGTTGTAGCATAAAATTAAAATCAGCCGAATACCGTCATGGCAAGGCTCTGAAGCAAGAATGAGCTATACACAACTGTAGATTGTTTTCTTTTATATTTTGAAGTTGCGAAAAATAAAACGCAAATCAAAAGAGAGAGCACGGACCTTTATAGATGTTAACTCGACGGCGGATGATTGGCAACTGAACGTGTGAAACCCCTGGGCTCAGCCCTTTTATAATGAAACTTCGTGTTTAAGAACGTTCAGCCTTCAAAAAATTCGACGTTCTTATAAAAAGAATGCATTACTTATTAGTTGTATAGCTTCTAACCGCTACAATGACTGAGAAGGGCCACTGTTAAAACTCCGCGACAAAAAATAAAAAGTTTGAAAACAAAACCTCATGAAAAAATCTGTTGACAAAAAGCTTTGTGACAAAAAACTTTTAGACAAAACTTCATAACAACAAAAATTGAAACATGCATAAACTTCGCGACCATTTTTTTTGTCTTCAGATCTACGGCTATAGACTTTTTGTCGCAATTAAAGTTTTGAAAAAGGTAACAATTGCATTTTAATTTCTAAACTTAGTAGAGTCTAAATTTACAAATATTCCATCGATTCTGGAAAAGGCCCTTGATTTCAAGTTGTTAGCGTTTGTTACCAATGTTGTGGTCGAGGGATTTAACCGAGAGAGCTTTTAAAATGATAGGGTCATGTAAATGTTCAATTATATCCAAGTGGAAAATTGTTCCCAGAACTTCGCAAAACATAATCCATGTTCTCAGATCCATAAAACAGATACTGAACAGCATGAAGTTCATGGTTAGAAATATCGAAAACATATATAACATGCCTTGTTCAAAGATTCTTGTCTAGGTTGGTTTGAAGTGTTTATAGACTGTATTACATTAGCATGCTTTCTGTATAATATAAATACTGAAGAAACGAACGAGTTCAGTATTACAAATTGTTACTTTTTGAGCACTAGTTTATACCAAGAGCTGGCGTACAACTGTCAAAGGCAACTCAGTGAACGCAAAGGGGCCATTCTTTACACACCCTGATCATTCATTTACTGTCCATCTCCATTAACAGATACTCAAAACTACTTGTTGTGTGAAAAACTACATTAATAATGGAGCTGGGTGTGCAGTACTAAACATGTAATACTGAAACAAACTGGATACACTGGGAAAAAAAAAAAAGAAAACCACACTTTTCTTATTGTTGGTGTTTTCATGGTTTTAGTCTAGGTCCGGGTGGGTTTTGGCACTGCTAGACCTCCCATTTATTTATTTTCCTTATGTTCTGTTGAAGCTTTAGATAATTTCCATGTTTCCATAGTCGTTGGAAACACGTCGGATTGTTGGGAGAATACAAGGAAAGGTTTGCGATCACAGGCTGGAAATATCTTTGAGTGTTCCCCAAACAACCCTAAGTGTTTGTGTATGGAAACACAGAAAATATCTTATAAAGCTTTTATAAAATAAGAAGAACTGACGAGTATGCCATTCAAGATTTCTATCCAGATTTAGAAGTGGTCTTGAAAATATGGAAACACCCTTGACTATGAGATGTATAGTGCCATTACTATAGTGAAACAATCACAGGGAAGCCAAGATGAGATAAACAATTTAATTACATTTGATTTACAAACAAGATGTCTCTTCAGCTGCAAATCACTGCAAAAAAAGAGAAAAGCTAAATGTTAGCATTACAACTACTATACTCAGGTACAACCTAGATTAAAATAATTCACTTTCCAGAACCAGTTTGGCAAATTTTCAAAATGCCAGGGCTTGAGACTAACTTTTTTTCTCACTTTGCTCACAACTTTGATTTCACTAGCCAAAACCAATTTTTTAGCAGTCAGGTCTCTTTCCACTTCAAAAATGCTTGAAATTTTCACTAGCCATTCCCAAAACCTACTAGACAAAACTGCATTTCAACCTGCCTACAGGGCTACTGTTAGTCTCCAGCCCTGAAATCTTTGTCTTTAAATAACCAAGTCATAGGAATCACCATTCTTCTGTACTGATAAGTTCACATCATACAACTTGGCACTTTTCACTTTTTCTTTTGTGTACTTTGGGTGGCCGTGTGTAAAATTACTTACAGAAAAGTGAAGCCACACCTACAGAATGAATTGGAGGATAATGGAACAAATGCACGAAACTTTTTTCATGAAAATTAGTTTGGCCAGCTTACATTATTCTGAAATATGATTCTTTGTAAGTTTTTCATTTTATAAATGTTAACTTGTTATCAAACCCACTGACTGAATAACTAATGAACGAGTGTATAGACCCTACATGCTAAAATGGTAGAGTTTTAAATAATTATTTTTGTTTACAAAATCTACCCTCATTTTTTGTAACACATTCTTTTGAAAGTTAAAACATGGACTCGCAACATGAAGGGGTTAGATCCACCCCTTATCTCACACCTTGCAAAAATTAAATTTTCAACCACAAGGTGGTTCAATATCTCTAGCTCTCTAAGCGATTAGAATAAAGAAATCCATAACCGCTGAAAACTTAATATTCATATAAGTTTGTAATCAAATATACAGTAGCAGTAAAAAGAAATGGATACAAAGTTTGTTATAGAGAATTTATTTAGCTTTTTTAGCAAAGTTTCCGCACCTCCTACAAAATTCGTTGATTAGTAAAACATATATTTTGTTTAATCTTCACATATTTTGCTTGTGTTTCTTTTACTGCTACTGACTTTATATTGTGCTTCGAAATAATTCCCTTGTTTGAAACAGAAATTAAGAAAAACTTGTGATTCTGAAATAATTACTTTGTTTATATGTTACATGAAACAATTTTACACTTGAATGGTCCACTTGTTCATGTCATTTCTCTCCTGAGGTTGAGTGACAACTGAAAGTGACGATTGCCTGACACAGGCCCTCTAACAGTATGGTTTTGTGTTTAACTCGAGAACAAGGCTAGTTGCAATAAACAAAAGAATATTTGTGAAATATCTGCGATTTATGTATAGGATCTATACACAATGTGATTTCAATACAAGTTTACCTTCTTGCCAGTGCCAACTTTGGCCTTCTTGATACCGCGAACTTTCTTCATTCGGTTCTTCTTTTCCTTTCGTTGTTTTCTTGAGGTCTTTGGCTTCTCATATAACCCAAGCTAAAGGATAAAGGGAACCAATCAAAACAGTCTTTACCCGAAGTAAATAGCAAGAAACCAAAATAATAATTCCCTGTTTAAACACAAAGCTAGTATATTTTTTTCTTACATCACAACTAATGCTTATCTAGTACATAAATCATAAGGAAAGAACAAATACAATCAAATAAGACAAAGAGCATTTAAAATGGCATGCAACAATGATGGTGTCCTGTAAAAGCAGTCTCTTGTATATAAATAAATGTCATCAAGCATGATCAGTTTTGTGAAAGTTTTAGAATAATGTTCACTCTCTAGTTCAGAGGCTGAATCCAAGAATTAATTGAAGAAGCTATAAAACACTAAGCCTTAACTGCACTTGAGATAAAAAATATTTCCACATAAAATAACCAGTTTTGTAGTTTTTAATGTCCCAGCTTAAAGAGACATAAAATAGCTGAAAAGACATTTGCTAGCTCCATCATATAAATAACTTGAAACAAGAAAAGTTATTTGCGGCTGTTTGTACATATGGAAAAACCTTGGTCCTGACCAAGCTACTCTCTACCTATGGCCCCAACATTGGACCTACGTCACAGGATTTCAAAATACGGCCTCCCAGTAAGCAAATAACATGTATTACTTGTTTCTCAGGCGGTGACCCAAAAATGAAAACTCTTTTCAAAAAACGGTTGCAAACACATTACAACAACAAAATCAAATAACAACAATGAACATGGTATTTTCTTTTGGGTTTTAAACCAAAAATATATTTAATTCTGGTTAAATATAGGGCAATAATAATAATATAGTAGTAGATATTAAACAACAAAACAAAAAACTTCAGTCTTCCAAACTGGGTCCATACATGAACATTTGATTACTTCATTTGTTTCTATTATTTCAACCATTTTGAGGTCTGTCAAGTCCAGGGTTTAAAATAGGCAATATAGCCATCAAAGTCGCAATCCTTCTGGCGAATTGTATTTTCGATTGCAATTTAAGATGAAGTGATTCTATAAAGGGGAATCCCAAAAAGGATAGCTGCTTGCAAGATCAGAGGTAAACCTGATTTATTGCCTCAACATGACTGCAACTGAAGGGATGAGAAGTATTGACTTATATTTTCTTGCTACAATGTTATCTACAATCAATTGAACAGCCTACAAAATGAACATTTTTTAAAGTTATTTAGAACCCTTAATTCATCTAAATTACGACTCAAAATTATCATTTTCAGGTCTTTTCCAATTTCAGATTGTTTTTCACACTATTCATTTAAATTGCGACTGGAGTGCAAAAATCATTTTCTTGTAATTTTTGTCACAAATACATTTCGGCAAAACCATCTAAATCCCATTCCTCTAGCGGGTTCTTTAAGGTTAACTTACTCTTGCAAGTCGGTACTTTGGCTCAGTTTTCTTCATCGTATCTGAGCTGTCGTAGATAAGAGCAAAACCTGTGCTTCGTCCACCACCATAGGCAGTTTTGAAGCCAAAACATACAACGACATCTGCAGTAGTTTTGTAAATCTTGGCTAGTTTTTCTCTTAGTTCAGCCTTTGAGACGTTTGGTCGCCCTGGGTGCAGGACATCCACTACCTAGAAAACAAAACGGGCGCAAATTCTAACCTACATCCTTCCCAATACAAATTTGTATTGTTAATTCAAGAATGAACTATCCATCGAGTTGTTCAAACCCTACAAAATCACAATCCACTTTGCTTTACTACATCACAATTTCTTGAAATCAAAAGAAAGATTAAAGGTATCTTTCGTTCAGTTAAAACACGGCAGTTATGCATAACAGCAAATAAGTCAACAACTACGGTAGAACCAATTTCGTCGCCTACCATTTGCTTGCGAGAAAGCAAGCGGTTTGTGATGAACTTGCGCGTCCTTATGGTAGCTGTTCCGTCACTCTGCAGATAAAGGAATATGAGCAGTTAAATTTTATAAAAGACACAAGTTTTACAACAAAATGCAACACGTGAAATAAGAAAACTTCTTCGCTCTCTATCGACTGTATCGTTGAAGAGATCACGACTATTTGACAGAAACGGCAAAGGTTTTTAATTTGGAGTTTTCCCTGATCCGTAAAAACTGAAGGTTTCGGAAAACAAGCAAAATCACAGTGACATAAGCAGGCAAGGACCAAATTAAAGGCAAGATTGTCAGTTATATCATTTCAACAGTTTACGAGGACAAGAAATGATGAGAAGGCAGGTTACTTGGTCTCATTTTTTCAGTAGAAATAGGTTTTTGCTTTGAAAATAAAAAACGATAAAGCTTCTTTATTTATCAAACTACCTATAACACATAATATATTTGACAAATGTATGAGGATGCGTTATATATAAAACAGATAACAAACTGTATAAGATTAAAATCCCACCATTTTGGAACACCAAAGCAGAAGAGAACGAAATCGAGGCAGCATGCAGCCTTTGGCAGCGCAACCAGGCCTGCAAGTAAAGCCGCGAGGTTTATCCGGGAAAGCTGAAGAGAGCTCGGATCGAGTGCTGTTCGTGAATATAAATATTTTCAACTGCTGGAGCTTTTTTTTCTTGGTTCCCATATTGAACTTAATGTGGTTTACTCATGCTTACAGGCGGTTGTGGGTGTTTTTTAGCGTGGAAAACTCCAAATCCAAGGTAGCGACAGAGCCATGCCCGTATGAGTTTTCCGCGCCAAAAAACAAAATATCTACAACCGCCTGCTAGCATGCTATTCATCTTGTATTGTGATAGTTTATTTAATAAATAAAGCAAAGCTACCGTGTTTGCACAGGCTAATGCAAACCAAGGTGTGTCTGGGGGCAATCGAGAGCAGATTGTAAAAACAAGCTTATGCAAACACGGTAGCTGTGATTTGCTGTGCTTCGTATATAAAATACTACATAAGTGACGTCAAAGCCCTATTCATCAATCAGAGCGGGCTTACTTTATCATAAATATTTCATATAAACAACAATGTGGCAAGCCATTTTTTCATTGATTAGGAGCTAAACTGAGTCCCGGTTTAAGTTGCATATAATAAATTACGGCGACTTGGTAATTGGAGTGTTTTAAATTGTTAATCCCTAGGCCCTAGGACACACCAATAATTCAAGAATGTTTGCCCAAGATAGTATTTCGTGTAGCTCATCAGCGCAAGAAACCACACAAAGGTCCTCAATTGGTTTTTGATCGGAGCATTTTAGATTGTCAATCCCTACTAGGCCCTAGGCCCTAGTCTAAACAGTGAAGGAGATTGAGGGGGTAGGGGAAATGGACCCCCTGCTCCCTCGGGAAAATAATGTGTCCCTGAGTTTTTCTAGGCTTTTGCGCACGGCCATGACGTAGTAAACTGTGAAAGCTGAAAGCAATGGCGGACCAGATAAAGAAGAAAGCGAAGAAAGGTGGAAGTTATTGCGTAGCTGGGCGCCTAACAATGTTAGTTGTAATGAAAATACATACACACCGTGTGATCAATGCACTATTTCCCTAAAAATACCAGTCTTCCTACTTTACGGGAACCAATTTTGTGCCAGACTTGTCTCTCTTTCGGAGACGAAAAAATCGCATTTCAAGTTATTTTTGCAGTTTTTTCTCTCTTATCCCATAAGCTGCAAAATTATGGAAAAACAAACTTCGTCTCATAGGCACTTTAAAAATTTTCAAACCAGATTAGTGTACGTATAAACGCTAGCGAACCCAACAATGTACAATATAACCACTAGATAAAACTTGACTTAACGAACGATTAAACTCAACTATGTTTATGATCGGCAAAGTAATAAGTTTAAAAAACTAACATTACACAGATCTTAACTATCTAATATACCTACAAAAGTTTAAATCTGTGATTTAAAGCGAATTCGATTCGGCGATGAAAGTTTCTTTGAAAGTGCAAAAGTCGCACTTTAAATTCTACAGTCACCCGTATCACACCCAAAAGTCACCAGCATCTACTTGAAGTAAGAATTCTTCGTCAACTGTTGTGCCGTGGCCTGTGAGACTTAAGTGGCCAGTTGTAAACTTTGTTTCCTCAAATTTGAGCAATAAATTATTATCATTCTTCATTAAAAATATCCGAAAAAAAGATTAAGTTGATTCATTGTGTCAGTAATCAAATTTGGCATGCTATCCTTTGGTATTTCTTAGGGTATTTTTGGGACTTTTCCGACGGTCATCCCTACCTTTTGACCCCGAAGTACCCCCCTCCCACCCCCCATCCCCCCCCGGTAGAAGTCACACAACAAAACTGATCGAGTCCTATCCGAAATAAGCTGCTTGACTTTATGTGGTAAAATTTACTAAAAAGCACAACTTTTAAATCTCGATCTGACAAGAAAATAATCGTTTTGGAGTATTACTGTTACGTTTAACAGAAGAAGCTTTAGAAGAAAGAACCACAGAAATTTCACACCCATATGTACATGGAAGATATTACTCACGGTGGCGTGAGTAAAACCTTCCAGTGGAAAAAAGAGATTTCACGAGTGAGCGTAGAAAATTACGACAATTCACGGAATCATAGGAAATGATTCGTGTAATTTGGAGCTGTTTTTCAAGACAATTAACTGACTTTTGCGACCGAAGAAGATTGTGTCTGTATATATAACACCTTGCAACCCTGCCACCCATTGAACCCGGGCCTCCCGTACGAAAGACTGGCGCCTTACCAACTGGGCTAACCAGAAATTTAACGTTGAGTCTAAAACTGTTCCGTTTTTAATGCATGGTCAAGCCACAAGAGGCCGACTTTAGCTATCATAGTGAACTTACTAAAACTAAACTGACAATAATGCACTCGTTTTCTCTCTTTTATTTAAAAAAAGTACAAAAGGTTATCTATAAACCGTACAGTGATGCTTTCTTTAGATCCTGAGATAATGGAATAGAAACTTGAGGAACTGTTAAAGCTGGGAGAGCCTTATTGAACAATATAGGTCTAATATTTTGCGCATGCCATTTCGCTCAAAGAAAGGTGTAGGCAAACTCTGGCACTATCGCCCCATTGAATTGCTAAGGAATCCATGCAACCCGGCCGGTCACGTAATTAATTCCCTCACAGGCCATGCATGTTAAGGTATCCCTGAAGGCCAAACAGCCGTTTTAGGATTGTTTTCAAATCGTTGTAAAAACCGCAGATTTTGACGAACTAAGAAGCAATTTGCGTAAAAGTCTGTTATAGTTTTAGGTTTACAGAAAAAATACTATGTTGTGATAATATATTTCAAGGAATTTGAAGAATTTCGGGGGGGTCAAAAAAGCATTTGCGCAGAAAATTCAAGCTCGTTTCTCAAAACACTGCGTAATTACCGCAGAGGTTTGGTTTACAGCCGTGTTTCTACAAGGAGCTCTCTCCATATAAGGAGCTTCTACAGCAAGTTCATTCCGACCCCCCCCCCTCCCCTCCTCCCCCGCCCAAAAAAAAAATTCTCCCTTCATTTCATCTTACAAGGACCCATGATAAAATACATATTCCCTTGCAATTTACTTCGGTTGAGAGTAGCGCTGTTAAATAGCCCTAGTATATAGTATTATGTTTCTATGGGTGTATTTGAGTTTGTACAGAAATGCCCTTACTGCTTACCTTAGCCTGCGTAACAGCTTCCTTTTTATAGGAGAGAACTCTGGCAAGTGTTAATCGAACGAGTCGGCCGTAGCCAGACTTGAACGTGCGAGCAAAAAAACCCAGGTCGTGGCGGCCCACTCGATCGATTTATATTTATTTTTTTATATTTCATAATCCACAAAGGTTGCCCATCACGCAAATACTTTGCCTCTCCCCTTAAAACAGCCGCTACGCAATCTAATTCATTTTAACCTCTTTCTGAACTTTTGTTGTTTTGTTTTAGTATTTTGTTGTCTCTCTCATTAACTCCACTTTTAACTTATAGTTAGTTTTCTCTCTATGTGTCTAGCTGCGTCAAGGACAAAAATATTTTTTACAGCCTGACGCTAAAACATTATTTAAGAATCTATAAATAGCTAAATTAATGCATGCCACTGAGCGACGGCGCTCCGCGGTGACGCAAGCATATCGTTCCAGTGTGAGAGGCCAGCGCCCGTTGAGTACATATAAGGTCCTACGACTGCACGGCCAATTCGCTTTTTTGAGGCTCCAAGCCGCGGATTGACCATAACCGAGATGACAAAACTCGCGCGGTCTAAACAAGAAAGCGGAATGTTGAATGTAAAAGCCTCGTTGTATACCGGGTTGTTGTTCTTCTTCACTATTTGTGTTTTCTTCTTTTTCGCGGCTTTACCTTCCATTATCATCGCTACTTTAACGTAGGGATCTGAGTAGAGAAACAAGCTGTGTTTAAAAACATGGAAATCAAACATTTTAAATTAGTAAATGCACGCACGATAGAAAAAATCTCTCCGAGCCCACGGGAGTCCTGTATAGAGAAGACAAGAAAAAAATCCAAACAAAAATATTTCGACCAAAAACACGAGTTTGGATGAGTACACGTAGGTAAGAAAGTTAATTTTGTTTTAGTTTTTTATTAGATTCATTTCATTTTTTTTCCGGATGGTCACTCTGCCTTTTTTGGAGATCTTGTATTCTACAAGGTGTAACAATAATGGGCGACAAATAAAGGGAAAATTAGCTAAATAGAAAAGCAACCACCTATGCACCATTCACAACAATACGGAACAAAAGTAAAGGTTATCCTTTTTAGATTGTTGATTTTAAGATTTCAGTGTTAGATGGAGTTTCAATTCAGCAGGTAATTTTGTCGTTGCAATAGTAATATATTATAATGTTTTTACCTAATCAAATGTAGAAGCTAACAAAGTAAGAAGACAAGAGTAATAAGCGCATAACGCTTTGGCACAATTGTTTTGTGCCTTTCAAAACGGAAAGAAAAGTGTAATAACATGGTTGCTATGTCTAACAAACTGGCTCCTTTTTATCGGGTTTAGGAAACTTCAAGACGCTGAAACAGCAAAAGACGTAGTACATGCGACGCAAAACATTGTCTAGCGCTAGATAGCTAGCTATCAGTTTTTGGTTATTTTTCAATTTATTTACAATATACTCTTATCAATAACACTAATAGAAATTCAATTAAAAATACATCATCTGACCCTCCCTAACAGATCAGTTTGGAATGTGGTTAGGGAAATCAGTTATTTCTTTACCTATTCAACACCCCAAAATGCCAATTGTTATAGATGGGACGAAAAGTGCAACAGTATTACTGGGCATTAAACGATAAACTGTACCAATTTGAAAGCTTCTTGGTAATTTTGTTTTGGCCAACTCACCAATATCCGTTTCTTCTCCGTCGAGTTTTAAACCTCTCGCTTTTAAAATGGATACAGTCAGTTTTCCTGCTGTTGGGAGGAACTGGATCGAAAACAAAATCTCGCCCTTGTCGGCACTAATCTGGAGGAGATAAAATGAAAACTATAAGTCATGATTAGTTAAAATAAAGAAAAAAATAAAACAAACACAAGACTGAAAGTTTTTTATTGAGCAAAGCGCTTTTTTTCTTACCTATTTAGCCAGATCGAACGGCTAGTTCTCAATCGAACGCAGAAGAGTTATTGGATAATACAGATATAGTTACAAATATTCGTTGCGAAAATTGTAGGGTGCTAATGTTTCGACCGCTAGGCCTTCGTCAATGCAAATTCGAAGCACTCTAGAACTACCGACGGCATGCATGCAAAAGGGCGGCATTAAATAGATTTGGCAAATACAACACGACGACAAGGTGACTTCTGTTTACGCGCACACGCATAGCATGAGGTCCTGAGAAGACGTCACGTGCGGCGGAAAAGTTGTGAACGCAACGCGAAAACTTTAAAATCTCGTCCTGAAACACAACGAGACGTACACATCTCAACGTCTCAGGACCGCGAGCTGTGCGTGCGCCCATAAAACAGACGTTACGTTGTCGTGGCGTTTTCTTTGCTAAAGCCGTGGCTACACGGTGCAACATTTCATGCAGCGTTGCGCGCAACGGGACATTTGCATCGTGTAGCCACCTCTGAAATCGTTGCACGAAGTAGAAACCGATCCTACTCCAGCAACAATGCACGCAACGGTTTCACCGTGTGGCCACACGAACGGTTTAAGTTGAGCGCTATGTTGCACCGTGTACTATCTATCTTAACAATTTATGGCGCGAAGTAAACAGATGCGCGTACAGAGGGCGGGGATTTGGCAACTTATGGCGGGAAGTAACAAGCGAGCATGCACAGGGCAGGAGTTTTTATCAATTTATGGCGCGAAGTAACAGATGCTCGTGTAGAGGGCGGGAATTTGGCAACTTATGGCGGGAAGTAACAAGCAAGCATACACAGGGCAGAAGTTTAACAATTTATGGCGGGAAGTAACAAGCGCGCGTGCAGAGGGTGGTAACTTAACAGTTTGTGGCGGGAAAATACAGGCGCGCATGCAGAGGCGGGAATTTGGCAACTTATGGCGGGAAGTAACAGGCATGCGTAAAGAGGGCGGGAGTTTGACAACTTTTAAAAGGCGGGAAGCAACAGGCATGCGTGCAGAGTGCGGGAATTTGGCAACTTATGGCGGGAAGTAACAGGCACGCGTGCAGAGGGCGGGAGTTTATGCGTTTTCGTATTATGAGAACGGTCAGAAGTTTTGAGGAGGAAACAGGAGGCTCGTCAACGAGTTCTGTGCGCGGCTTTCTGATTTCCAGACCAGTAACTTAATGGATCAAACTTTAAAGAAACTTCACTCAAAAAAACTCTAAAACAAATTGTCGTCAGTAAGAGTTGGCTGTTGTTTATTTGAATTAACTCGCACCTTGCTCTTACTCGAGTTTGACGGCAGTTTACATTTTCGTTTTCCTACAATTTCAACCCCAATGTATCAAACCCAAATATGTCAAACTTTTTGGAATTTCTAGGGTTGGAGTTATCGATCGATTCATTGAGTATACTTATTACCAGTAATGTAAACTAATAACCATCAGGTTGTGTTTGATACGTACCTTGCCGTCCTGTTCTGTTATATCAACCCATATTTCACCACTGCCCTCTTCAGACGAGAACATGTCTGTCTCTTTCAAAGGATACAACACGTGGCCAATCATTTGCTGGCGAGAAAACCGATCAAAATCATAAACTGCAAAGCTGAGAGTTCTTTCTGGTAACACATCTTTAGCAACCGAGAAGACAAAATCTTCGTTAAACTCTGGGTTTGAGGTCCGTTGGCGAACTTTTGATTGTACCTTCCGCTTCTTGTCTGGCAGAAGGACAATTTTTACGTACGGTGTGACAGTGATATTGTTTCCTCTTGGTGTTAGTCTTGTGGCTCTTATAAGTTTGACTCGGAGCTTTTCTTCGTTTTTGTTGTAATGCAGTGAAAAGCACAGTCTCGCTGGTCCCATGAACGGCGAACCCTCTCCGAAAAAATCATCCTCCCTATATTATAACCCAGACAGAGAGAAAAAAACGTTATACACAATTTCCTTAAGCCTAAATGTATTCTTTGCAACAACACGGACAACAGCCTAACGGATGATAAACAAAAAAACACTGCAAACAAAGCTACTAATTTTAAAACTCAAAGTCACGGTCCCACCAGCAAACATTCGATTTACCCCTTCAGGGAATAAAGATCGCAAAAATATCACCAGAACTAACTCGTTTGTGTGAAACCGTGTATTCACAACAACAGGCACTATGTTTTAAAAATGAGTAACATGAAAACGAAAACAACAATACAGAGTTGTAATTACCAATTGATTGATGCCTGCAAGTTTTAAGACGGTTGCAAAAGTTGGTAAATTTGGCAAATATCGAGCGCTTGTTAAATCAAACTTAATGTCCGTAAAGATTCGTACACAAAATGTGTACTTTTCTTTATTTTTATGTGAAAAAGGCAATATTCTTGAATATTGCTTCCTCGCTGTGATATTGTGAAATCAATAAAAAAAAAACACACTTATTTCGAATGTTAACATTTTTTATATTTATACTTTTATGAATAACATACAAGTTCAGCAGCAACATCATTTGTTTTTAGAAATTCTTTTGTAATCAATGGTGACCAAATTAAAATGTGGGTTGTGTTATCAGTAATCATGACAGAATACGAGAGCAGAATCTCAGTGACTTCCTTATTCTGTGACACAAATATGCGCTATGCTTCATATCTTATCACACTCAGTTCAGTATCAAAATTTCCTAATTAAAAAATCTTTTGTAATGTTGTCAAGAATACGCATTTGTCATGACAGTTACGAAAGTAGCACACTCAAAAGCAAAACTTCTGTTTCAGAATTAGAAGTATGATTCGAAAGTAGCACACTCGAAAGCAAAAATTAGAAGTATTTTTTAAAATATTAACTGATAATTTTCGATTCAAGAACACGCGCTTCGTCATGACAGGTACGCGGAAAGGCTAAGCATATCTTAACACACTCAAAAGTAAAACTTCTTGTTTTAAGAAGACCTTTTGAAATGTTGTCAGAAGTATGCGCTTTGTCATGACAGATGAAAAAGGACCCAATTATCGATCGAGCTTGGCTAAGCGGAGAATTTTGCATATCATCAAAGAAGGAAATTGAACGAAAGTACTTGAGTAAAATGTACAGCAATTAAAGGCTTCTCGCGTTTCATTTCTATAGAATCTATACGGTATACGTATTTGGTAAAATGTGAGATTGTGATTGCTTTAAGCTTCACAGAATTTGAAATACGTTAAAATCCAGAAAATTTTACAAAACAAGGCTGTAAACAAATGGGCAGGGTATTGCGAAACGACACGAAAAATGTTGAACGAACCACAGTGACAGAGCGGCTGACAAAAACAATAACACTTGTAAATTGGTAAGAAAGTCAACAATATATTTGAATAATAACGAGTCGGTTTTCAACTTTAAAGACCACCGTAATTAAGAGCACTTTAAGAAAGTACGAAAAGCACTATAATTATATATTACTCGTGACAAACGGCGGCGTGTTTATTTGTCAATCGCGCCGTGCCACGCTGGAGGTTTTTAACCAAATGTCGAATGGAAAGATTAATTGCCAATAATGAGTTGACGCTTTACAAACTTGAGTGAGCCCTAATTACTTGGTTTAAATGGTTTCCGGCTTTGCGTAATTGTTCGGATTTTATTCTTGTGTATACGTATACATACGTACATGTTTTACTTTGGAAAATATGTTAACTCGGTCAGTGATTGCTCGATCGACCATTTTAGAGTGCTCTATGTACAGTGTTCAGGGCGAAGTAAAACTTGGTTAATGTTAAAATGGATGCATATAATAAGGATGAAAAGCTGTAGCAACAATTTTAAAACGCCAGTAACTCGGAGTCTCACGCAGACCGCGTGATCATCAGTCTGATGAATAACTTAATACAGAAACTCCGAGTCACTGGCTGGCGTTTTAACGTTTTTGTTACAGCTTTATCGTTTTTATCCATTTTAACATTTGTCCAAGCTGTCCTTCACGCTTTACATGTATTCATGTATACGTTCGCAAGCAAACTAAGTGCTAATAACAAAATTTGATAACAACAGCGTTAATTAATAATGATAATAGTAATAATGATGATGACGAAGGTGATAATGATAATTAATGGTATAATCAATGATAATAATAATGGAAACAACAATAATATAACAGAAGCATATCAAACATTCCATTCGGGTGTCCATGTCTTGTCTACGTAAAAATAACCGCGAAAATTGGGTCAAGCAAACAAATTATTAAGAACGGTCTCTGATTGGATATTTAAAAACACGAGGGCTCTTTCTGATAAAAAAAAGAATCTTGAAAGTGTCTTGAGTTTGGAAACTAATTGACTGGACAGCATAATTAACTCAATCACCAGAAGAGGGCGAGACGCCGAAACGTCGTGACAACAAGACCAACAGACGACCACAGAAAGACTAGCAAGACAAGAACAAGGAAGAGTGGAAAAGAAAAGACTACAACTATGTACAAAAAGAAGAATGTGGACTATAGATTATGCCAAGAGTTTTCATGCATTCACTAATTGCAAAAGAAACAGTTAAAATACTAACGAGTCACTGACTCGAAACATTTGCAACCTCGTGTTTCATTATTCAGTATATTTCTTCATATTACATAATCATCGGTTTTGTTCCAACCTTATCAAACGACGAAAAGCCGCTCTGCAAGTCAGTGTGTTGTACAAACAGAGAATATATTCACCAAAAGCTAGACTAAATACAAGCGAACACGTAAAAATTAGTCAAAACTTTTTCATGCTTTTAATTTTGGGTAAACGTTGTGTTAAGTTTTCCCACTGAAACAACAAATAGATATAGGTCGTTTCCGATTCTCACAATACTTGTTTTCCACGAAGTCCTGCAATACATTTTAGAAATAAGCTAAGAGAGACGGGTAAGGTTTTCAGTCCTCAGTCGCTAAATAGTGGTTTTATAAATAAGGAATTTTAATTTAAAAAATTGCAGCCGTCCTTTGACGTTATAAATTAAAAAAGCAGTCGTATTAGCCTTTCATGCGATCTTAAAAACTTTGAGGAAAAAGGTGCCAAAAATTGTATATAGAGTCATGGAGCAATTATGCACCCTTCATTATAGACCACAATACCTGCTATGATATTGATAACTGAGTTGCAAAAGCCGGCCTTGCCTGTGGGAAATATTCACTCAGTTGTTTCTTTAACCCGCAATAACTTACTTGTACAGATCTGGATCGACATCGGTGACGCTAAAATGGTCTGCCTGGGGGAAATATTTGATGGGCTCCGAGGGTACCATGCATTGTTCTAAGTCTGCCTTGGTAGGAGAATGGAAGTAAATCTTAGGCGATGACACGCGCTTCTTCTCCGTATAGTTCTTTGCAAAGTATTTGTCCAGTTCCGACTTCTTTCTAGCTTTTCTCTTTGACCAACTGCCCGTAATGGTTTTCCGTCTCACAATGCACCAAATGACCGCTGTGATCATGAGAGCAGCTAACACGCCTCCTGCTACCCCGATCACAAGGACTACAAGACAAAGATGGCAAACACAAAATTCAATATTAAAACAGTTTGCCGTTCTACTGGTCATAGTTAGAGAGATTACTGGCAAGACTCGAACGGCTAAGGACGCCAAAATATAATAAACTGATAATGATAGTGCTATTCCTTTCCTGACCTTCATAAACATAAAACTGAGCATTTTCAAGGGCAGTCCACCTCCC
>JAOBAT010049677.1:8542-20354 GCA_026413305.1 Hydrozoanthus tunicans | reverse complement strand
CTCCAATAAGCCCCTATCAATAATAAGACCCCCGTCTGGAAGATCCAAAAATAAAAATGAAAAAGAATAACCAATTCTGACGCAGAATTTAAATTTTTTCATACAATATTTCGGCTAGCCATACTAGCCTTCTTCAGGTATGGTTTGAAGTTACAACGGTTTTCACTTGTATATGTAAAAGCGGAAATGTAAAAACAGATAGATGTAGAGTTACAACCGAATTAGAAATATTTGAAGCAAACTAACTTTAAAATTACAGTGAAAAAAAATGACAGTTTGAAAAATATGGCTTCATAAGATTTTGAAAACATGAAAAAACCTCACAAAAGACTAGTAGGTTTCGTTACGTTTATTTAGGCCGTTAGGTTCTAAAGTATCATAGCTTTGTACATTAGCTTTGGTTAGTTTTGGTTTTTAATAAACAAAGCTAATACTTTAGAAATATTGTATGAAAAAAAATCAAATTCTGCGTTGAACTGGCTGTTTTTTCACTTATATTTAACTTCGTGAGCCCAATTCGATCACTTCAGTGATCCAACGTATACCGGCGGAATTGTTGCACCATGGTTATTCATTTTTTTGAAAAAAATAATTAAGTCCCCCGGGGGCTTTATTGATTATTGGAGCGTTAACGCTAGTAGGGAAAGTAAACCAAGAAATGACGTCATTCTCTCGAACGTTATTTTCTTGTAACAATTCTTAATTGTACCTGATGAAGACTGGTACGGCCAGTCGAAATATTGTGCACAATATATTTCACAAACGTCGTATTGGCCTTGCTTTTTAACTCTTGCGTTGCACTTTGATCATCTATTGATCCGACATTAGCAGAATCTTCGTAAACGGTTTCTTGCATTTTGTTCATTCATTCTCTCGAAGCTACGTAGCATTAATTAAGATTGAGCGTGCTGCCTTTTTCCCTTAGCTCCCTTTTATAGTCCTGATCTCGTCTCCTATTTTTTTACCTTTCCCCCTCCCCCCTGTTTTTTGCTACGTTTATTAATCATCAGATCGAGACTGCTGGTTCCCATACATGATACAATAGGTGTGAGGGACTGACTGAAGAAAATCGATAATTAATTCCTCTGTTTGTTTTTTCCTTTGAGTGCTAAAAATTATCTCCTTGAAAAGGTGCAGAACGAGCAGTAGGCGTGGCTGAGCTTGCGGCCAGTCGCGAAGCGGAATAAATTAACGAGCGATAGCCGTTAATTTAGCGATTTCAATCTTTAAGACAATTGCAACTCAGTAAATTGTTGCTCAGTCAAAATTTTTGATTGTATCTTTGAAAAATACTCCAAGCATAGTGCAATATAGAAGTTTAAGAGAGGAAATAACCTTCTTTTTCCCTTCTTTTCTTACCTGTCAGCCTCATAAAATATCAGCGACCCATTGGGAGTTGCGAGCCACTGTAAAACGTGTTTGCTGGATTTACACTTGTGTGTCTCTGACAGCGGTGTTTGACATATAGTCCTGCTGGGGTGATTAATAACAACACACATTGAAAAATATTCAAATAATTTGTCTTTTTGTGTTCATTCGAAAACCCTTTCTCGTACCGTTTTGCATGTCTGAGTTGACCTTGGGACTAAAAAGCAATGTGGTTTTAAAAGCTGTTTGTCTTTACTTTTAATCCTTTTCAGCAAGTCTATTGAAATCTATAACTCAGTGGGTTTGTTTTTGTAGCAAAATCGTCCGAAATCGCTTTACTTGGCCATATAATCGCTCTTATCACCTCATTTCAGTCACACATCGTGATTTTTAATATCGTTTGACTTTGAGTTAATAAATTTAACTCCTTTTTGAAGTAAATGGCAAAAAAAAAAATTGAAAACCCTAGGTTGGACGAACAAAACTAAAGGTTTCAAAAGTAGCCGTCGAAATAACACATGAAAGCGTTTTGATGTTTAACATATTATCTTCTCGCTATTCAAAATCCTCAAATGGCCTCGAGCGTGAATTAACCAACCTAAGCGCCATAAAAGGTAAATTTTAAGAGAAAAACACTTCCGGCAAAAGTCTGGAGAGCCACCAAAGGGAAACCCAATATCCTATCGAGCGAACAACTCCTGTCTCTTGAATCCAAACTAAATTCTTCGAATATTTTTTATTCCCAGTACAATTTTGCTTTAGAACGGCGAATCTTTTTACTTAAAATGCTAATCATAGACTTTGAAAATGAGTAAATTGAAAACGAAATAATTTCTACGTCAATACGTGACGGTTATCAAAATGTACTGACTACCTTTTGAATTATTAAACGATTAAGGAATTTCTCGCTACTCACACAGCACACAACTAAAACTTTCTTTAACGTAACAACCGAAGTATTTTAAGCGCTTCATAGAAATAAGAATATTGATCATCCAAATTTGGTTTGGGGTCAAAACCGAAAATTTTATCGTTTTGCTTACGAGTGTGACGTCCGTGACGTCATTCAGACATGTGACTATTGTAAACTGACCAATGAGGAGATAGGCTTGTAAACTAACGCGTTCAAGGTTTTAGGTGTCAATCAACCCACCAAGTTATTTCTTCGGCGGTCTTTGACTGTGGCTGAAGAACCGTAGTAGAAAGAGGGTGGGTTTTTTGCCGTCTTTCTATAGTTTCGGACTTGACATTGGAATATTTTGGAAGTAACATTTTCTTGGTTGGTATTGGGGGCCCATTTGATTTGTAAGAACGATTTTGAGAAAAAAATCGCGTAATGGAGAACGAGTTGAAGTTTTTGGTGGTGGATCGGCGACGAGTTGCTGATCCTGCAGCACAAGCTGAATGGAGTGCAAAGAAGTTAGTGTGGATCCCTGACGATGCTCATGGATTTGTGTCCGCCAGTATCAAAGAAGAAAAGAAGGATGAATATGTTGTTGCCTTGGACGGTGGAAAGAAAAAAACCGTCAGCAAAGATGACATCCAGAGAATGAACCCACCCAAATTCGATAAGGTGGAAGACATGGCTGACCTGACGTGCTTGAACGAAGCTAGCGTTTTACATAATTTGAAGGATAGATATTATTCTGGTTTGATATACGTAAGTATGCATACTTGTTACAGTGTTTGTAAAGTAATTTCAGGTTTCCGTGTTTGTAGTGAAAAAGTTTTACATGTTAAGCACGACTACTAACTGCAGTTTCACCGGAAGTGTGCAATGTTTTTTGTAGTTTCTTTTGAATTCAGAATTTTTAAGTCAGCTGTTTTAACTTCAGAAGATCCAAACTTACGCATTGTTTCTTTTTAGACCTACTCGGGCTTATTCTGTGTGGTAGTAAATCCCTACAAACGGCTGCCAATTTACACGGAAAAGGTTATCGACATGTATAGAGGGAAGAAGCGACACGAGGTGCCACCACATATCTATGCTATTACTGATACGGCATATCGTAGTATGTTGCAAGGTACGATCAGTAAATGATTATTTCACCCTTAGTTATTTATAATCGATTTCTTTATGTTATGTCTGTTTGACTGATCATGAAATTGGCCCATAGTCTTCATGAACAGTCGGTTAGGAAGTTAAAACTATACGAGCAAAACACAGACAACACGAAGCGTACCGTAGCTTTCACTGGACTTGGACAAGTATTACAGTTTTTGCAAAGTTAACTTAATTCGCCATTTGTTGCTGTTTCGTAGCATATCTTGAAGCCCCTAAAAAGGCTAAAGACTTTAAATATTTGCGAGATTAGTTTGACCAAATGAGCGACAGAGTTGAAATCGCTTTCCCTGCCATTCGAAGGCTGTCAATCAGCCACACTAAATGTTAATTTCCATTTTTGAGTTTTACCTATTTCTTTCAGTTCTCGTTTACTTATAAAGTAGTAAATCAGTTTAAATGCACTAGTGCAATTCTTAATGAGTGTCTTATCCAGGTAATGGAAAGCTTTGAACTTTCGAAATTTTATAAACAGTTTAGAAACAGCAGAGCAAGACCATTCGAACGCCCCCTCTTACAATAAAACAAGTGTTTACTTTGTCCTTCTTTAAAAAAATCTCGATATGAATTAACTACAGAGGGTGTAGCATTTATTGACGACCAACGCCAGTGTCAGACATTTACCGATTCTATAATACACAGCCGGTTTTTTGCATGTTTTGCGGTTAATATTTCTGCCAATCCCACTCGGATTACCAGCAAAATTGCTCCTCGATATTTGATGGTTTCTTGCAGAATAATAATGGAAGCAATTTCATCTATTATTCTGTGGTAATTACCAAACAAGACGTATGTTAAATGTTGCTCATTTTTAGTAGTATTAGGGTGTAAGATTGGTGGGTAAATGCTAGATCTCAACGTCATGTCTAGAATATCTTGAACATGCAGAAACGTGAAATTTGATCTTCAATAAAAAGTAAGCTTTACAACTCATTCACACAAATGTTTCCTACAAAGTCACTTCAGAGGCCGTTTTTGTTTGTTTTGGATTTTGATAACCTGACTTCTCTTGACTAAGGGTCTATGGTAGTATTACTTTAGCACAGTTCTCCTTAGTGTCTTGTGAAGATGAAAAACATCTGTAAGCTTCAAAATGTCACGAATGATGTTGTTTGTCATGCATAAAATACCATATTCTGCTTAGCGTAAATGAATTTATGCACCAAAAATACTTTCAACAGGCTTATCAATAAGCTTTGCTTTTGATGTTATACCATGCATAGAATGCTTGTGAAGATTATAAGTTTAATTGTTTAGTATATGAAAATATATGTTTTAATAAATGTTTGAATTCTTAAATCCCAATCCTAATATAATGAATGTTCTCATAAATATCATAAATCTTTAAATTAGTTTTAAAAAAATAATTTAAAATGGATTTAGAAAAATGGTTATTTTGACTGAAAGATATGGTGAGTGACAGGATGACTTTGTTAAAATCACAAATTCATTTTGTTCTTTGCTCTTTGTTTTTTTTGGTAATTATTGCAAATTTGAATTGTTGCAAATTATAAATTGTCTTAGCCTTAATGTAGCTTTTGCAATTTCATTTAACAGTTAGTTGAGATCTGCTTTACACACTTTGTTTTCAAGTTAGTTTATTTTGATTGTTTTGTTTAACTTAAGATTTTTTTACTCTTAAAGGTTGGTTTTGTTGAAATAAAAATAAGTGACAGAAATATTTTACTTAATAGTTTTGTAACCATGGCACTGTACGAGATAAATGCTATTTCAAATAGTCATACATTTGGTATGAGAGAAAAGTATGAGCGAAAAGATTAAGCTTTAAAGAGAAATAAAATGTATAATTCCAACTATTTGATAATAAGGTTTAACTGTAAGAATCATAATTAATAATGCTCTCTAAGAAAAATAACAAATAATAATTTCTGTGAAAGATGGCGCAATACAGTTTAATCTAGTCATCAAATTTTTATCCTATTTTCACTTGACATAACATAATTTGATTTAAGCAGATTTAATGTCATTCATACATTAATTTTATTAACCTACTAAAAGCTATAGAATAGTGTTAATAACATCTGGAGTGTAGTTAGATAACAGAGTTTTTGTTTTGTTATTTATCTAGCACTAAACTTTTATTGTCAAGTGTTTGATAATTGAAAATGTTTGCGTGTAGAGTAGCTGTTTGTATTGAGGGATTTGTTGTAACTTAACTCTTGTGCATTTTATCTGTTTATCTAAAGATTAGCAGGGATCCTTTGATAAGGTTATGAAATAAAAGCTACTTAATGGATGTTTGGCTGAAACAGTATACCAGTGTTATCATTAAGAGTTTTTGATATTTTCCCATATAGTACAACTTAAATCTTTTGCTCAATTATTACTCATCGACAAGTCAATAGACAACTTACCAACAAGTTCATAGACAACTTACCTTTCACAAGCTTGCCCTTGATCTCAATAAGAATGGCTGTAGATTCCCCTTGCCTCATGTTTGTATGTAAAAAATTCAGTTATAGTTTGTTAACAGTAGTTTGACTCATAGATGTTGTGAATTTTACATTATCAATATGAAACTTCAAGATATATCTGATTAGTGTGACTAATTTAGAACACAGTCTAATCTGTATTGGTTGTTGTTCCAAATTAATTTAGATAGGCATGTTAGTGCTTCAAATTTTTTTGTTCCCAATTTGGGAGCAAGTTCAAGATCTTTCATGATACTAAACTTAACTTTATAGCATTTTGTGTTAAGACTTTTGTTGTACTTAAAAGACAAGATGATATACTTTCATCTTATCTGGCTTCTTTCATAAGATATCAGTTGAATCAATAAACTTGGTTGTAAAATGCAGAGTCAAACTCTACTTTTTCTTTTCTTACCTTTTATACAGACAGAGAAGACCAGTCAATTCTTTGCACGTAAGTAGTGAAATGAAGCTTTTTTATGTACTTGGAAGCCTTCATCAGGACTGCAGAAATAAGAAATGCAGTCTTGAGAGTTCCAATAAAAGATTTGTAGGAACAAATATAAAGCTTAAGATATAGTACCAAAACAAGTTCATTTTTTGGAACTTGATCTTTACAGGGTTTTAATATGACTGCATTATACAGCTGGCTTGTTCTGTTAAGTTTTAGAAAGCTCTCTGAAGGAAGAGAAAATTGGGAAGTTAATGCTCTTCACCAAGTACTTATGCAAATGTTTTTCAAGAAACAATTCTATCTCGACTGTTAAGTCTCTACTTAATATTTTATCAGAATCTGAGCTTTTGATATTTTGTATGGAATTATTTGGATTGGCAAAATCAAAAGTTTTTAAGTTTCCGGATTAGATTTGCAAATGCTACTAAACCTGCAAGACAAACATGTTGGTTGCTTTAAAGTCCCTATCAAGCTTATTTTTTTAAGTTCCAGATGAAAAGTAGAACCCATTAAGAATAGAAATTTTTGCAAGTTTACAAAACCTTTTCTCTCGCCGTTCCTGTTACATTTTTCAGACTTGAAGCATGCAATGATGATGTGGCTGGAGGCATATGACGTAGCATGAGGCATAAAGCAGAGACAATCTTTTTTATCTCAAAAATTTCAATTCTGGCTACAATAGTCACATTGTTATAACTTTAATCAATGAATTATTCCCTTAAAATTGTTTTAAATAAATTTTATAACATTTTTTAACAGAAATGAAACTTTAAAACAAGAACCACATAACTCACTGCTGCTACGTTGCAGGTTACCAATACCCAGCCTGCTCAGTCAAAATTTAAATTCCAATCTTTTTTTGGTTAAAAAGCATACTTAGACATGGAAATTTTCTTTGGTTATTCAAATTTTGAGTTCACAGATGACAACAGCTGTAATCCAAAAAGTAAAAAATTAAGCTTGATAGGGACTTTAAATACTTGACTCAAGCAGTTCATAATAGAGTTTCTGCATACTACCTATGATTATTACATGAATATATGGTTTTTAAAATTTTATTTTTTGTTTTTCATTGAGAAACTATTTTGAAACTATCAGATGAGTATATTTTAGACAGCATAATTGGGCCAGTGTCCCCAAGAACCACTCTGCAAGCTAAGTGTGTTCTTATAATAACAGTTTTCAATGATTATTCAAAAGTAATATCTTTCTCAAATCAATCAATCAACAGTCATGCAAAAGATGGTATCCAGTACAATTTAACCCTTTAACCCCTAAGGCTTCAATTGGTCAACATCTAAATTCTCCTTATAATAACTATAGAAAACAAGCTGATTAGTATTGAGAACATAAAATTTGATCATGAATCCATAAAAAGCTTGGAAGATAAATTTTCAAATTCTCCCAAACTACTCATAGAAATATTAAGGACATAAGTTATGAGAATTTACAAGCTAATCATTTGGCACTCTTAAGGGTTAACGGGTTAACCCATAATTCTGTGTGCAAAAATGTCCAAAATTGCCCAAAGAAAGGCATAAGGAGCATCTGTAGGCCTTGACTATAATAATATAATAATTATTAATGTTATTTGAACAAGGAAGTGTTTAGTGGTGAAAGGTTCGTAATGCATTGTCAGGCCTGGAGATTTCAGAAATGGTCGGAAACCAGTTTTCAGTTCTGTGCATTTGATTAATTGGAAACTGTCGGAAACCCTATTTTCGGTTCTGTAAATTTTGATCATGGAAAACTTTTTTTTTCTATAGAGTCTTTAAAAAAGCAGGGTTGGAATTTTATAATAAATGTATTTCTGGTAAGCAAAGTTACATGTGCATCTATGACAAAATGTAAAATACATTTTGTTCCCGCAGATTGCAGTTCTTTGAATCTTTGAAGGTTCTAAACAACCATTAAATTTATAGGAATTTAAACAGCAATGACACAGAACAACAGTTTATAGCCATTTTTAAAAATTTTTTCAACTGATTCTGTTCATATCGCCATCAGAAACCATTTCTCGGCTCCGTCATTTTGCCAGTACGTAACCAACAAGTAACCGGAAATGATAGTTTCTGTGAAATCTTCAGGCCTGCATTGTGGTAAAAATAGTGTATGGCTGCTTTCTTTGTCAGTTCCCAGGGATGTGTTTATGAAAAATGTTTTTCCTTTTAATGACAATATTAGGGGAGAGTCAGGTGCTGGTAAGACTGAGAATACAAAAAAGGTTATTCAGTATCTTGCCGCAGTCGCTGGCCATGCACATGGAAAAGGAGGACAAAAACAGATGACAAGGAAACATAGCACAGTCAGTAGTAAAGTTGGGGTTTCTGCTGCACAGGTAAGAATCTCAGTGTTTTGATTAAAAGGTAAAGTAAAGTGGTGCATTTATATAGTGCCTTTTCCATATGAACACTCAAAGGCACTTTACAATGATCAGTTTACCCCCAGAGGACCAGAAGCATATAATATATACTAGGTACCTCATGTAGCAGCTTGAAAGCAGTCCATGTATGCTAGTACTAATTTTACCAACCCCGGAAGGATGGAAAGCTAAGTGGCCTTTAGCAAGAATGGTCACCCAAATAGTGAACCCTCGACCAGGCTGGGAATAGAACCGGGGACCTCAGGATTAGCAGTAATCTCAATTATTTATACTAATTTAACACCTTCCTTCCCAGTCACTTACAAACATCCAACTTCTCCTTACATAACAAATGCAGGGCTTGAAATAATGGCTGGTCAAAAGACCATATCTGATCAGAATGGAGCTTTGTCCACACAAATCCATGTTGTCCACTCATTTGCACTTTCAAAGAAAACTCAATCTGACAGCATCTGTCAAGAGCATAAAAAAAGTTCTAGAGTGAGATACTAATGAATCAAGCCACCCTCTTGCTCCAATAATTAAACAATTTCAACTAGTTGAGATGGATTAAATTTGTTGGGCCAAAATTATGTACATCTGAGTAAAATCATGTTTGACCAATGTGTCTGATGCCTGCAAGATAGTTATTTCAAGCCCTGGAATGAAAATTTAAACATTTGGTGAACTGAGAAAATGAATTTTGATCAACAAGAAGAATTCCTGAAGATGAATAATGAAGTTCTCTCAAACTTATTCAATAAAAAGTAATGACTCGAGTATGGAGAATTAGCCATTACAACTTGGACTTAAAGGGTTAAATTGGCTCAATTTCTTCAAGTATTGAAAAGAACAAGAAACTAATTAGATGAAGATGAAGATCCTCATATGATGTCCCTTCTGCCTAAAGCTTTAAAAAAGTTAAAAATTGTATTCTAACAAATCAATAATTATAGAATTTAGTTCATTTATCAAAATTAGTGGAAAGATGTTCTGCATAGTAATAAAGTCCTAAAATGCTTTCACAATGAATTTCTTTCTAGAAATGCAGTGCCATCTTTAATTCAATTGCCTTTTTGGCAATATGACTTCGGTCAAGTGTGAATTCAATATTGCTACTGTAGATATATTTAGGGTTACAGTTGGAAGGAGTTATTGAATTGGCTTAACTTTAATTTTTTTTATCATATCAGGTTTTTCATTTTTAACAAAAATTAATAATGAAAAAATAAAAAAAACCTTTATAGGATGGAATATGTTATCTTTGTTTTATGCATGTTTTATCTTACTGTTCAATTTTGTATTGGCAATGAAGTGAATCAACCATTAGAATTGTTTATGTTTTGCCAAACCATTTATCTGGCAGAGTCTATTTTTTTATGTCATTATACAACTGTAAAAAGTTCTAAAAGAATTTGGTGGTTGCTGACTGCAAACAAGTAAAATCTTGAACTTCCCGAGAATAGTCGTCCTATCTCTCAACTGCATTTTTTAAAATTTGAACCATGTTTAGGTGGAACTTGAAAGACAACTCTTGGCTGCAAATCCCATCCTTGAAGCATTTGGCAATGCAAAAACTGTCAAGAATGACAACTCATCTCGATTTGTAAGTAAAACAAACAGGCAAATACTAATATTTTCAATCATTTTGTTCTTTATATTGATCTACAGAATTTGGAATTGCATGAGTACAGATGAATTATTAAATAGCAATGTTTTGACATTTTAGGGCAAGTTCATTCGTATCAATTTCGATGCCTCAGGATTTATTGCTGGTGCAAGTATAGACTCCTGTATCCTTCCTGACTGTATTTAGTATAAAAACTTCATACTGTAGTTTTTTATGTTTACTCAAGTACCATAGACCAGTGTTTAATTGTTTTTATACGTCAAAAGATAATGATAGGAATAACAAGCATTATTTATATGCAGCAGAAAATGTGCAATACACAAGTACTAACTAAAGATGCTGGCTTGAGGTGGGGCAGCATGAACTAAATTGTTAATATGCCTTATATTTGTTACATGGCTGGTTAATAAACAATTAGAAAAACTTGGAAGCTGACCAGTTATCTGTTTTCAAATTGATAGCAGTTACTGAAAGAAGACTTTTGTTCCAGTAGTTACTACTTTAACAATTAAACTTGTTCTATGGATTGCATTTGGTTAGACTTAACTTAAATTAACAGATCTTCTTGAGAAGTCACGTGCTGTTCGACAAGCAGAAAATGAAAGGTGCTTTCACATATTCTACCAAGTGCTTCTTGGCCTCGATCAAAAAGCAAGGAGTAAGTAGTGGAAGATTTTTCTGCCATGGTGTTGTTAGTACAAGGATTGAGTGAAAACTGTTTAAACTTAACAAATGTGCCATCACAGGAAAATGTACACTATTGCTGTTAAAAAGTTTTATATCTGTTAATCACCGCTTAAACTCTTTTGAAACCTGTTAAAAATTTTTGACAAGGCATTTTAGTGTTTACTTAAAGCTGTTTTAACAGCTTTCCCTTCCTATTAAATTTTCTCAAAATCTGTTTTAACAAGTTATAACTCAAATAAGCTGTATGGTTTCTTTATGAACTTCCTTGTGTTTTCTTCTTTAATGTGCATAACTATCTAAGTGTAGTTCCTTTATCAAACAATTGTATTTTGTTTTATTTATCAAAATGTACTTAATTAATCTTTGTAAACATATTTGTGAAACACAAGCAAAACGGTAAACTGAAACTGAAACTAACAGCTTGAGCCATGCATTGATGAACAGATAGGGTACAGGGTATGTTTTCCCATGTGACGTCACAAATGTCTTAGAGATAAATTTATTGAAGATTCCTTAGAATTAACACAAAGTGTCCCCGTTCATATGTTCTCTTCTGGTCAATAACTGTTGTCATATTATTGTCATTGTATAAATTCTCAAGAACTGTTAATGGTTTTACCACTCAGCTGAGCTGCTATTCCAGAAGATTGACAGCTACACATTTTTATTGAAGATTCCTTAGAATTAACACAAAGTGTCCCCATTCATATGTTCTCTTCTGGTCAATAACTGTTGTCATGTTATTGTCATTGTATAAATTCTCAAGAACTGTTAATGGTTTTACCACTCAGCTGAGCTGCTATTCCAGAAGATTGAC
>JAOBAT010049566.1:0-17383 GCA_026413305.1 Hydrozoanthus tunicans | reverse complement strand
CTCATAAAATGTTCTGGGGTGTGTTCGATGACACTATAACCGAAATGACTCAGGTACAATGTTTTATTGGGTTCTCTTAATGGTGTGTAGCGGGAAGAAAGCAAAAGAAAGCTAAGGGAAGAGCTTTTTATAAATTGCGTCCTAAATCTTCCCACTGATATTTTGAACTGAACCCACAATTACGCAAAACATGGATACTTGTACAATTACCCAGAACTCCTTGCTTATAAACGTCTTAAAGTGCCCATAAAAACGCATAGTGAGAATCAGTTAATCCTCAAATTCGACACACAGTGTTTATTACAAGGAAGAGTTTTACCAGCTGTCACCTCTGAGCTTCTTTTAGCGGTGCAAGGTTCGCGATGCATTGTGGTATTTACTCGAAGTATCTTCGTCCAGGATTAGACTAAGGGAGTGCATTTTCAGTGCATCTGTTGTTTAATTTTCGCTGTACCTCAAATAAAAATTCATCTTCATCCCAAGAGTCGGAACTTCAGGGCAACTAGATCAACCTATATTTGCTGTGATTATCTTATAAATGTCCAAAATTGCCCATAAAACGCCAAGAGAGAATCTGTAAACCTCAAATTTGACACATACAGCGTTGTCAGTACAAGGGAGAGTTTTTCTGTTACCTTCCCTTAGTTTCTTTTAGCCGCGTAAGTTTCGCAATGCATTGTGGTGTTTACTCGAAATATCTTTGTCCTGGATTAGATTTCAAGATAGAAGTAACATTTTGGTGCGTTTTCATTGCATCTGTTGTTTAATTTTTGCATTAATTCAAATCAAAATTCATGCTTCTTCATCCCTAGAGTCGGATTTTTAGTGCAACTGGATAACCTATGTTTGTTGTTATTGTTTTGCAGGAACTTGAAAGCGGAATAGTTGAACTGCTGATAGCAACCCCGAATGGTTCCTCAGAGGTCGGCTATAACCGGGACAGGTAAGTAAAGATCACTTGGGTAGCTCTATCGTATGAAAAAAACCTAAAATACTGGGAAAAGCTACTTTCAAGCAATAAACGAAAAGTATTTGCTAACGCATATAGGTTGTATTGAAAAAGTTTTAAAGACGTATTTGAATTTTCGCATCATATTTTGAAAGTTAAACGCAATTTATGTAAGGACACTCACGTCTCTTGCATTGTGCATCCTTAATGTGAATCCAAGTAATACTATAGTGAAAAGGATTTTGGCACTTGTCTTCCTATGAATCTTATTAAACGGTCAAGTCTAGTTGTGCGTAAATTTTAAAATTCGTTCCACGTTAATCTTATTAAACAGTCAAGTCTAGTTGTGCGTAAATTTTAAAATTCGATCCACAGTTTGAGTCATTTCACGATGTTGTTTGTTGGTTTTTTCGTCCATAAGTTTCGCTAGGCCTATTGCGATTTACTGCTGCTAAAGTTAGAATCAAATTGGTATAACGGCTAGATACGATTTATTTTTTCTCTTTTTATAACCTTTAGGTTCTTGTTAAACCCTGCTGCCAAATCTGAGGACGACTTGCAGTTGTTCAAGTTTCTAGGAATCCTGTTTGGTGTAGCTGTAAGAACTAAGAAACCTCTCCACCTTCACCTGGCCCCGATGGTGTGGAAGCAGTTAGTTGGAATGCCACTGACTCCGGATGACATCGAGGAGGTCTGTATTATCCTTGTAATCGTGTATGCCTTCATTTGTGGTGTATCCCGAGTAATAGGGAGACTTAACAACTGATTAACGATAAAAAGATTGAAGAAGTTTTTTCTTCTAGGTTGACCTTCTGTATATGCAGAGTTTGAGAGGAATCCGCGATATTCATGAGAGTGGAGTTAATGAAGAAAGTTTCTCAGAGGTGGGGCTGACTTGTTCATTTTTGCTAAATTTACTTATTCTTTCTACGACAAACGGGTTTATAACCCTCTAAAGCTCTACTTAAATTAATTGGATCTGGGCATAGAAGTGTATCGCTTTCTTTGGGAAGTAATAGGCCGTAAGAAGTAAACTACCTTACTTTAAGTCATAGGAACATAGATGCCAAAACCACTTAAATCAAAACCAGAAGTTGCGAAGTTGTTTAAGTTCAAATTTTGAAACTTCAAGGCCATGAGTAGTTACTAAAATGGCAAGACTCCCTGTTTTTATCAAGATGTCACCCTTTGGAACTTCGTGTGTTTAAATTTCCTGCTTTGATCCCTCATAGAGAAACTGCAGAACGCGCGGACAAGAACTGGCAGGGGAGGGACGATGTCAACGTGTGCGACTAGTGTTGTTAAAGTTTATAGTGAACAGACAAATTTAGACATTTTGACTCAAGGAGTCATGGGAGAATAGGCAATGGGATTCGAAGTCCCCTAAGAGGTCTGCCGCCCGGGGCCTACGGTTTAAGTTCCTTATCCGGGAAGACACGAAGGCCTAATGTTTTGCGTGTTAAAGCAGCAACTCATTTATGTTAAACCCTGAGTGAATGTCTGGCCGACAGACTGGCAACTTACCACCTTTGCTAACCAGGCGGCGAATTTCTATCCGTTGTAAAGATTCGATGTTACAAACATTCTGAGGGGCAATGAAAATGGAACATGTACGAATCCCTTTCCATGACTCTCTTGAACTTAATCTTACGACTGTGTTCTTAACTATAAAAAATGTTGGTGATGTGCGACTTTAAAGGAGTTTTAACTCTCCACCGTATAACATTGGTATCAAGTAAAACTTGTTTTAGTTCAATTTGATATTTATGCACATAAATCAACGCCAAGCATTTTATTGTGATCTTTTCCACGTTTTGAATTTCCCGCGCGCCGCCATTTTGATAGATGACGTGTCTCGGTTGCTGAGCCAGAGCGAGAGGGGGTCTGGTACTGTAACCGAAACACGTAACGATTTCAAATGGCGGCGCGCGTAAAATTCAAACCGTAGAAAAGATCAAACTAAATTGCTTGGCGATAGATTTATGTACAGGTTTATCAAACTTGAGCTGCTGTGTAGGTAAAAGTTTCGTTAAAGACTAAGAATGTTACACAGTGGAGAATTCCTTTAAGTGTAAAACGAGGGCATTGTGTAGCATCAGTGTATGTGTAAGTTGTACTGCCTGCATTCAAAACATGTCTATCCTCAGATCATTCCAATCGAGTCCTTTGAAACCCAAAGTGCGGATGGACGGTTTGTTCCCATGGTGCCTAGCGGTGAAAACATCCAGCTGACGTTTAGTAATCGAGCGGAGTACGTTGAGCGGGCGTTACAGTACCGTATGCACGAGATGGACCGACAGGTCGAAGCTGTCCGAGAGGGAATGGGATGGATTATTCCAGTCCCCATACTGTCGTTGTTAACTGGTGAAAAACTGGAACAACTTGTCTGTGGCTCGGCCGAGGTCAATATTGATGTTTTGAAAAAGGTTGTAAGGTACGTCTCCCAATCTGAAAGAAAATTAGCTGTAATCCTATTTCTGTACTACAGGTATTTGTTAGCAAATTGTAGGTCATTAGGAATTATGTATCCAAAGTCGTTTCATTAGACCATTAAAATGCTTTTTAAAATGCATCTGATCGTAGTATCTCAGCCGAATGGCGCTTGTTAAGTTAGATTTGATTTGTTTGTTCAAACAAGTTTTCAGAAGGGCTGTCTTTTGGGCTTCGTTTTTTGCACCAGGAAAAACCGTCAGGAGAGTCAGAAAATTTGATGTAAGGCAAGGAACGTAAAATTTTGATATTGAAACGGAAGAGGCAGCCATGTATTTTAATACATGTTAATACATACATTTTAATACATATGTTAAGACTTATTTATTGAATTTTGTTATTGCATTTTTATGGCAATTTTTAGTAATCTTTTTATTTTTTTGTAAATAACGCAAAGTTTTAGATTTTAATTAATGAAAAACTTCTTAACGGATTTCGAAACATACATTGCTTATCCAGATACCGGGAAGTAGATGCAAATGATACCCAAGTCATCTGGCTTTGGAACACCTTGGAGTCGTTTACAAATGAAGAGCGCATTTTGTTCATGCGTTTCGTATCAGGTCGGTCTCGCCTTCCCGCCAGCGTAACGGATGTATCGCAGAGGTTCCAAATCGTGAAGGTCGATAGGGTAAGAAGGCACACAACAATTCAAAGCGCAGATCACTCTTTTTTTAAACACTTTTGACTCACCCGATTTGGGTTCAGCGATCCCAGAGTCCAATCCACTACGCTTGCAAATAGCCAGTGGTCTGCCTCCAAACAGTTGGGATTTTTAAACGTAGTCGTGTTTGTTCTTGTTTGTTGCAGTTGGGGCTTAGCCCTGTGACTCTTTGCCTGCCACTGTGGCAAAACTGATTAAAATTGTTTTTCAAACCAGGACCCAGACAGTCTCCCCAAAACTCAAACCCGCTAAATTTTAACTCCTCCTCACAATCATAGTTTGTCTTTTCAACTATTTAGGACCTTACGGTATCCAAATAATCCCAAAACCTGCTACGTGTTAGCTAGAATATATACAGAGATCGGAGGCAGTATTGCTCAGTGTTAAGGATGCCGGACATTGATGCGGTATCTCACTCTGACTACTGACAGGATTTGGCTTAAGTGATCCCAGAATCAATTCCGCCGCGCTAGTAAAACGCCAACTGGTCTGCCTCCAACCAGTTGGGGTTCTTTAACGTAGTCTTGTTTGTTTTTATTTAATGCATAGGGGTTCTACTCTATGCCTCTGTGCCTGCCACTGTGGCAAAACTAATTAAGTTATCTTTCCAACCAGGATCCAGACAGTCTCCCCACTGCTCAAACTTGCTTCTTCCAGCTGCGACTACCACCATACACAAGTCAGGAAGTAATGACGGACCGGCTCCGTTATGCAATCAACAACTGTCGTTCGATAGATATGGACAACTACATGCTCACCCGCAACGCTGATGAGGGTGACGGCTCCGACGACGAGTACTGAAGCAACGCGCATGCTCAGAGCTGAAGTGAGTGAAGGCTCTGATGACGAGTACTGTATTAGTGCGCATGTTCAGAGCTGAAGACGGCGAATGTTTGATGACGTGTACCGAAGCAACGTACATGCTCAGAGCTGACGAGGGTGAAGAATTTTTTTTGACGAGTATTGAAAGAGTGCGCATGTTTAGAGTTCCAAAGAGTTTTGGGTTTGTATGACGAATACTGAAGCAATGCGCATGCTCAGAGCTGACCAGGATGAAGAATCTTTTTGACGAGTAGCGGTGCGCATGTCAAGAAATGGCATTATTCAAGATGTGCATCATGATTACTCATTGAAATTTGACGACTCTTGAAAAAAGCAGTGATAAAGTATAACAAGGTTTCCCTTCTTACTGAAAGATACTTGATTAGACCGTTGAAAGCTTGTACATACAGTTTGATAGCCTCGTTTTTCCTGTCTTTAGTTGTACAAAGTAAGAAAAGCTTATCGTAGTCTGAACTACTTATTAAGTCATTTGTCTAAATCAATTTTCTTTAAGATGTCAATTAAGGTGTTACGAAGTTTTATTCTGATGGAACAAAAAGGTTTTGGTTTTTCGTTTAACGTTCCTTTAAAAAATCACTTTCTTAAAGACGAACGAACCGTTTGGTTGTGTAGCAACAAGTGGGTTATGTAAATATTTTAACCATATTTCTTGCCATTTCTCAGAAATAGAGAAAAAAAACAGAATGAGAATCTTAACTATTTAAATTTTTCTTTGATTGAATTCTTAACAAAAAAAAGTCTGATCAAAGTCGGAAGACTTTTTAGATAAATTTTGAAATGAACTGAACGAACAAAAATATTTTTACAAACAAGAACAGATCTAACTTTTGGAAGAGTGAAGAATAATTGTGACCTGAAAGCTGTCGGGCTTTGATTGTAACATATGAAATAAAACCTCTTAAATGTCTTTATTCACTGTAAGATAAAGTGGTGCATTGAAATAACTCTTTTTCCATATGAATGCTCAAAGGCACTTTATAATTTCCAATTTACCGCTTCAAAGCGGTCCATGTATGTTGGTACTCATTTTACAGGGTTTGCCATGGTCCTTAAAAAACCTTGAAAGTCCTTAAGTTTCACTTTCCAAAATTTGTTTGAATCACAAGTCATGTACTTAGCTTTGTTAAGCTTTTTAGCTTTATAAGAAACATGCTTCAAGAAGCATATATCATACAGTTTGTTGAGTTTGAATGAAGACTACACTGTTATGTTGTCACAAAAAGTGCACAGTAATAGCTCTGCTTACATAATGCCAAATCAAGCCTTTGCAGTTCTATAGACTTTAGTGTCAGGTCCGTGAATAGCAACAACTAAAGCGTGCCTATAGCTATATAACTGTGTCAAGGAAAATCGATATCGTGAAAAGTCATGTTTTAGGTCAGTTCTGGTGGTTGACGTGCCATGGCTTAAGTCCTCAAAAACCAAAATTCTTACCTTAAAAAGTCCTTAAGTTTTGCTTTGAGATAAGTGGAAGAACCCTGATTTTACCAACCCCGGAAGGATGGAAAGCTGAGTGGTCTTTAGCGGAAAAGAATCCAAGCCTCGACCAGGCCGGAAGTCGAACCGGGGACCTCGGGATTGGGAGGCAGCGATCTTACCACTGCGCCAACCCCTCCGCTATATTCTTTAGTACGTTGTAACAAACTCCTCCGGTATATATTTTAGTACATTTGTTAATGAAACGGTTCAATATCAGGCTTTCCAATAAGGGTTACTGCACCAGACAAGGTGCCTAACTGTTTGTTAAAAGCATCCGAGAAGTTATCCGTATGTCTTGACATATTTTCTACATGTCTCAAATTTCAAACTTGCCATAGTTCACTACAATCAGCTTCATCTTCTCAGCTGTTTTTCGTCTCATCAGAAATGTGAATTCCTGTTGTAGGACCACAAGAGCTTTTGGGATTAACGCCTTCCTAAAACTTTGCTGTTCCAAATGCCTTCGATCACTCTATTTGTGTTCCACATCTCGGTACACGTGCCGGGTCAAACGTCATGACGGTAGCGATAACGGTGTTGATGTGATGGTGGTGAAGGTTGTGATGATGATGTAGTATTGATATTAGTGATGACGATGAAGATTGCAATTATATATTGACGATGATGTTGGTGATTGTGGTGGTGATGATTGAGATGGCGATGTAGTATTGATATTGATTGTGGTGATAGCGTGATGATGTTGTTATAATGGTGAAGGTGGGGATGTAATATTGATATTGATTGTGGTGATAGCGTGATGATGTTATGATGGTGAAGGTAGGGATGTAATATTGATTGTGGTGGTATTTGTGATGATGGTGAAGATGGAGGTGTAAAATTGATGATGGTGTTGATAGTGATGATCGTTATGATGATTGTGGTGATGATTAAGATCGATGGTGGTGATGAATATGGAGACGATGGTGAAAATTTGTGATCTTATAATGGTGATGGTGGTGATAGCGATGGTAATAGTGGTTGTAAACATTTTGTCTTCGGTGAAAATGTTTCATGGATTTTTCTGCATTTTAACAGCATATATTTTAAAATTACAAACCAATTCAATTGTTAACTCAGTTATCAAAGACGTTGTACACCGACACCAATTAAAACATGCAACAGATTGCGCTTTAAAATGCCTGTTCCCTCTTGTTGGTGTCCTATCGTAATTGCAGGAAATAAACGATACCTATATCATTTCCTCAAGCGTTCATAAAAACTGAGACAACTTTTAGTTTATAAGCTGGATTCATGTCTGATATTTATTATCACTTAAAACATTTTTGCAGAAACTAGAATGATTGACATGATAAAGTTAAGAAGTGCCGACGATTTGTTCTGAAAAGTGAGACGATTTGTTCTGGCCATACACTGTGCATGTTTATCTCTTCCATTTTTGTCGTTTCTGTTCTTGTCATTTTTGTCACACTATTTGATTACCAACACAAAATCCCTTTTACAAAAAGCGTTGTTATTCTTTTTGTTCTTTTTCAACAGCTACAAATATTGTTTAACTTGTTTTGTTGTAGTTATTCCAAGTTCTGCCTACAATAGAAAAGACGAGGTAGGATTTTAAGCCCATTGTTCGGTTGCAGGTGTTTTTTATTTGTTCTTGACAAACTTGCAAGACAAGAAAGGGAAAAAACTTGAGCCGTAGCAGGTTTCGTGTAAATTGGATTATCGATATGTCTCAGCTTGTGTACAATTGTTGTTTAATAAGGGAAGCCATCTTGCCTTAAAGATTTTTGTTTGTATGTAGCTTTTTCTAAATTTCCTTAAGTGCAAAAATAATCAATATATTATTTCGTTTTTCTTTTAAGATTTATCCAAAACTTGCTCTTTCATAAAGTTAAAAAGTCAATTAGACGCGCTTTGAAACAATTCGAAACGATAAAATAAGATGTCAGTCATACAAAATTTATTTTTCGAGTCAAATGAAAGAATGAGCTCTTCGAAAAGCATTTCAGATGAAAGTTGTTAAAAGGTTTTCCAAAATTGAATTGAGGCTGCATTCAACTTTCAACATTTTTCGACGTTTTTGTCACGACATTCGTATTCACTTTTGTTCAATCACAACTCCCACTGTATATTATTTGAGAAAGCACATTTACATGTAAAAACTTCCGACACGAAATGTATTGAGCGCTAATTGAATCGCTTGAAGCATCCGTATTTGTCAATCTTCAATTCCCTTTGGCTTTCGCCCATTGGCAAACCACGTTATGAGAAAATTAATCCCCCATCTTGATGGTGTTTGCTCTAGAAATTAAGACCATTTCAGATTGTATTCGCTTTTAGTTAGGGTTCGCAAAACGGAGCAAGGAGTTCCCCACGCTGAATTAACGGTAAAATCTGGATTATAAGCTGAACTGACAACACAGCCGAAAACCAGCTTCAAAAATTGGCTTTCTTGATTGCTTTTAGCACCAGTGAATCAATTTAGATGTAAATAGAGACAGGAAGAATCTTGGACTTTTGCTCTGCTTCAAAGGTGAGTGAGTTTTGAGTCTTTTTTACATTTTTCCATTTCATATTAAGGGTTTTTGGAATGTCTTCTTACGCTTAGAAAAAAAATGAGGTTTTTTTAAAGTTCCCTTTAAGTGTAGTTTTGACACAGGAAGAATGAAAACATAGTTAGGTTATCCCTAAAGGTGTTCTTGTTAAAAACTTGTAGTGTTTTCTTCAAAAATTAACACGCCATATTTCGATAGCATTTTAAGCAGATTTTTGAAAACTATCCACTAGATAGAAAGTATAAAATTTAAAACTGGTTATTTGATATCCCGAACGCCATCAGTCGATTTTTTTTTTCTTTCCCTTTCTAATTAGTATTATTAGTTATACGATAGATGAAACTAAAAATTGTCAGATCACGCAAAGTAGAAATGTGCACAGGCACACTTGAAGTGTTTGCAAAGCTGATGTCAACAGTTTTTTCGGCTGTTCAATTGAAGCACTTGAAAATTTGTGTTGAGCAAAGACTAGAGACACGTTTAAGACGATAAAAATGTTTTTTGTTTTGTTTTTCATCTAAAAACAGGAAGTCTCTTTTCCTTGTAACTGTCAAAAAAATTAAGAGGGCGAAATCAAAAGAATAGAACAAATGAAAAACGAGACAATTGATGTTTTAAGTAATTTTCATATGGGAGTGTCTCATAAATATTTCTATAGAAAGAAAAACTTGTTTTAAACTAAGTTTTGGGTTTTCATATTAAAGCATTAAGAAACAAAATGAATTTTCAGCTTCATATCGTGTAGTGTTTATTTATTTCATATAAACAAAGTAAGAAAATTATATAAAGGTATAAGATATTATGTTACAATAAAGTAAAAACCCAAAAACATCGAGGAGTTTCATTAAAAAAATGTGTATTCCAAAGTAAAGAAATTCAAAGCGTGAATTACTCGATGCTTTCTTCAAAATAAATAATGTATAGAATCAGGCCTAACGAATAAACACTGAATATGGTAGCGTCAAAGGTTTTAATTTTTAACAAATACTTAGTTTTGAAACAGGCAGGAAGAATATGGCGTTATATCATTCAGACTTTAAAGTTGATTTTGTTAAATAAACCTAGAGGGCCAATTAATAAGGTTGTGCAAATCTGAAGAGGAACTTTTGTGGTTGTATGATTAACCCTCGAATGCTAAAATGACAGGTAGAGGAAGTCGAATTAATATTTTGTTAGTTTTCTGGGAAGCATTTTGATTTTAAAAGCGCTGCCAATGAAGTTTTAGTAACTATTGATTGAATATTCATAAACATATATTTTATGAATATATCCCTTATAGATCTTAACTAAGGATTATAAAATATTCCATCTGAAAATGTATATTTGTTTTCATCTTTCCCGCGGTGTACTTTCCAATGCGATCCTTTTAAGTCTGATATATACTTCGCTTTATTGATATAGAAAAGCAGACTTCAAATGTAATTGTTGTTTCTATGTAAATGAAATTGACAAGCACGAGTGGTAAAAAAACTCAGCTTAAAGGTTGATTTTTAAGATGGCGATCAGTAATCAAAATGATTGTATATCTTTTTCGTACGGGTTCACCTTCGATAGTTACTGCAAGGTGCTGGTAGGGCGTCGTTCAACCTCGTTCCCAGGACTTTCGTCCAAAAACTCCCACCCAAAGAGAAGGGCCCTGGAGGGAGTATAATCTAAATTTTGTAACGTCATTTGTTCCTCTAAAACAACTTGTCTGGTTGCTGAGAATAGAGGTTTTTAAAATATGCCCATTACCAAAGTTACGACGTCATAGTCGGAAATGCAATGAGATAAATTACAACACAATCATTATCTCTGAAATACCAAATCAAAAATCCTGAAACTTTGCACAGTTGTTAAACTAAAACAAAACACGAACACATGGTATAGAGATAACAGTGGTTTTGTAATTTTGTTGTTTGTTGTTTTGCTTGACGTCACGGCTTTGTTAACTTGCATTTTTGAAAACCTTTTCAATGTCTAAGCAACCAAAAGAATTATTTTTATGTTATAACAACACTTTTCTTCTTTTCAAAAATTTTTCTACCAGTATAATTTTTTTATTTCGATTTATTCACTTAAAAATCCGAATTACATTTAGGTAGGTTTTGTGTTTTTAAATTTCTTTTTAAAAAAACCACTACCTAGATTACAGTGGAGGGGGAGGTTGTTAAAGGATGTTGGGACACGGATTTTCCCGCAGTTTTTCCATTCCATTCCAAAGCAACATAAATAAACTGAAGAAAATAGACTTTCAAAAATATTGAACTGGTCCTGAAAAAGTAACGATAGTTTTTGAACTACAACATGATATAACAAAAACAAGTGCGAGTGTTTTACCGGGGAAAATGCTGAAAGTTTTCGAGTGTTTGAAACGGCTTCTTTATCTAATTGCAAACTAGGGATATTTCTAACATAAACATTGAGTTGTTATCGTCATTTATTTAATTAGCGCATAATTTGTGATAAAAAATATCCGTGATTTTCACAACTTAAGGTTGTTTATCTCAAGTAGCCGCAATATTCTTGCAATGGCATCCTACTAGTTTCCAAATATGGACTTGTTAAATGACTATGAATCTTGCGGGTTTCGACCGCCCCAAGTGTGCAAAAATATTCTTTGAATGCTTGTACAGTCCAAATCTAAACGAACACAGTACAAATACAAGTGGGCCTTTGAGGTTTTTAGAACTTATCCAGCAGCGCACCAGCAAAAATTATGTTTGTTTGACCCAGGAAGCGTATTCAAAGATTTTTAATTTCGGTGCCCTCCGTGTGTAAAAAATTGAAGTGAAGTTAGAGGACCAGGATCGAGAGTCTTGCTCTAAACTTTTGGCTGCAGAATTCGTTCAAGTAGGCATGTCCTTTTTAATAGGACATACTACCTCTGGTAGATGTAGAGGTTGCGAATAAGAATGGTGGTCGCTAACCGCTTGTCGTGTGGGTTAAAGTGGCATTTTGAGGACATAGACCAGTGGAGGAATGCATTGAGTCCCTTAGACAGCAGTGACAAGAGGTAAGTTTGGAGAAGTTATGTTTTAATCCAGTGTGCTTTATGCTATAAAGAAATGTAGAATATTTACGAAATTTATGACTTGACACCTTTCAGGTTTGCTATTTTTTGTCGATGTTTAGACACCGAGATGAAGGACGCCATGCGCGAAGGTGTTTCTCTTGAAACCAGATTGGAGGAAAAGGAGGCAGTCACGTACGAAAAGGAAGGATTGTTTGGAATAAAGGATTGTTAGGCTGTGGAACAGCTAAGTCTCTTTCGAGTTCTGTTTTTTATTACAATGGAGGGAAACAAGCACAGGAAATTTTCTTACAGATCTAATCACAGTCTCTGAACTAGGTGAACAATACACTGAGACACGCAATATGATGCACAAAGGTCCATTGTTTATGCATTTTTTAACGTTGTTGGCAACAGATGAATTTTTTTTTCGTAGTTTTTCGAAGGATAAAAAGTTGCAAATGGTGTTTAAGAAGCTTAAAGATATCCTACCTCAGGTAAAAAGATACGGTTGAGATATTATGCTAATCCATTTCCAAAGCCTTTGAAGTGTTTTCCGCCGCCTGGTTAGTCTAGTTGGTAAGGCACAAGTCTTTCGTGCGGGAGGCCCGGGTTCGATTCCCGGTGCCGGACCTTCACTCAGGGTCTTAAAAAACTGAGGAGAAGGTGCTGCCTTTCCCCTAACATCTGCAAACGGTTAGACCTTCGCGTCTTCTCGGATAAGGACGTTAAACCGTAGACCCAGTCTCTCGATCTCCTATCGAGGGACTTAAAAGAACTAGCAACACTTGTCAGCAAAGAGTAGGGTGATCCCGGTGTTGTGGTCTGTCTCTTCTACTAACTCTTAGCAACTCTTAGCAACTCTTAGGAAAATAGTTGTGAGCCGTGTAGTGCGGACTGTCTAAGACCCTCAGTACCAGAGTCAACTGTAAACTATTGTTAAGCGCTTTGAGCATGTACCTATGGAAAGGCACATGCTAATTATTATTATAATTATTATTATTTTTCGAATTTTTTTTTGAAAGATTAAACAAGCGGCGCTATTTTTGTCCAAATAACCTTCTGTCTACATCACTACTGTTCGCCAATTTAGATCACGTGCTTGACTAATTTTATTGGTTTATTGACTTCCAGATACTTATGCTTGGATATCCAAACACGCTGTCTTTTACCGCGGTATCAAGGTGCATCCACGTGACCTATAGCAGACTATTAATTGGTGAAGCACTTGATGAATCATTAATGATTTTTCAGAAATATATTTCTAATATTTGCGAATATAACTGTTTCATACTTTATGCAATGGCTTGTGTCTTTTGTTATTAAAGTTCTCAGCCAGCAATTGTTTTGACCTGCTAATGTTGCTATTTTTTATCTTGGTCTTTAGTAACTCGGGTTTTTCATTTAGATGTTGAGAATTTTAGTTGTTTATGTAGTCAAATTTTGCTTTGTATCTAGAAATATGATTCACGAAACGTTGGCAGCACTGACCAACGTCCCTCCTGCGTTGATGTATTTTTTTTCTCCTAATGAATACATAAGTTCTAATTTAAATTCATACTGACATAAAATGCATATGCTTTGAAATTGGAAGTAGCTACTGTTCATTATTGGTGATTGTTCTAGAATCTGACCCTTTTGAAAGGAAAGTAAACGAATTTCAAAGTGATTTTGAAAAACTCGGACCGGCTAATTTATCGCTTGTTTTGATTAATTTGGGTCTCGAATTCTTTTTCGTCAACTAATAGTGTCACGAGTTGTTTTCGAGGTTCAGGACAACAAATCTCCTTGATGGGGATTAAAGACTGGTAGGTTAACGGCAGCTGAGCCAAATTTATTGAAACTAAGAAAGATGTTTAGCAGAAATTGTTCTCTGTACTATAAGTGACAAGCAGTGCTTTGTACTCATTCGGTAGCCAAGACATTCTGTTTGTATGTAGCACGTCATTGTAGACATTTTTTTTGTTGAGTTCTAACAGCTGAGCTAAGTAGAATTGAAAATGACTGAGGGGCAATTTTTTTTTTGTACAGCAATATTCGTTTTAATTTGGCAAAATTAGCTCAACTTTGATATTTTTAGTTTCGTTTCCTTCTTAATAATTAAAAGAGCTCTACAATTTTAATACAAATCTAAACGAGGCCTTTAATAACTAGAGTTGTAGTGATTGTATTACATACATAGTAAAATCAAACCACTCAGGTCCTCTTTCTGAGACCTAAGTCCTTTGTTTGGATATTAAAAATGACCGTTTCGTTAAGAATGAAAAATAATGTAAGTCAACGAGCGAGATTAGCAACGCAAGAAATGTTGCCGTGCTTACAAATGTCGACAAAAGTTCTGTGAAAAACTAATTTCTCTCGAAAATTGATTTAACAAACAAAATGCGACGTCGGGGTTCTTTTGTAGCGTTGTAAAAGGGGAAATTAGCAATTTGCCGGTAACTAAGCGAATACGTAAAATAAAACAGAAAAATGGCATAGCAGGTTAACTTTTAAGATTTTGAGATGCGTAATTTGGTTGTAAGGAGTAAAATATTTCTTGTAACATGTCAATTGCCCTTATCTGTACTGTCATAAAGCTGTCGGTTTATTTGTTTTCAATGAAAAGTTCAACGAGGATAAATCGCACACAAAGTAATTACGAAATTTAATTTGTTATCTATTTTTGTACGGCGATCGATTTGCTTTAATTTGTCTTTTGAAGAGATTTTCAAAGCTGACGCATAATCACACCTAAAAACTAATGCTTTAGGAGTGTTCAAGCGTTTTAATATAGTTCGCGAAAAAGAAGTTGGATTTCGCTTTCTTTTTTAAACAAAAAACGAAATAGTTACTGTTTGAAGTATTGAAATGAAACTGATTGTTAAATGAGAACACGAGATATGTGGTCAAGGTGAGCGACAAACCGAAAAGAAAGCCCGGCCAACACACGAAGGTAAATTTTTTCTGCTTATTCGACGGTAGTTGGATAATTATGAACAATGACATGACAATGTTAAATACTTGAAGCATACGTCCAACGTATGTAACTTGACTGTGAGAATCTTTAAAAAATGCTAAAAGAAACCACTGCATCTCAGTCTAAGTAAATTCCAGCTTTTTTGGCCGAATTCAAATCTGTTCAGCTGTGTTAAATGTGTTAGGTTTCATTAAATCTCCGATTTTCGCCTTTACAACCGTCCAGCCAAAGTTAAATCTAGAGGGTTTGCAATCAAAGGAGCTTGCAATATTTCTTTCATGAAACAATTTGATAAATATTTTAAGTTATTCACCGTAGAAATTAGAAGATTTCCAAGTTTGTAGGTTGGACAAATGTGTGTATAGTGTAAAATCTTAATATGTACTCTCTAAACAAAGAAAACTTTGAGCAAGCTATGAAATTCATCAACGCGGTAGCCTTGATCTTCTTTATAGAGGTCAACTGTGATCATATGCTTTTATTTTTATTGACATTGGCTCTTTTCCCGCCCGAAACAGTTGGTTTTATTTCAACAGTAAAAGTTAAACTCTCGACTAATAAAACGATTAATACAGTCGAAACACAGCCTTGTGTTCTTTCTAGGGAAGATTTTTATTTGGTAATTTGCAAGTCAGCTTATTTTGTTTTTCAAAACAAAGGTTTACCTAGAAATAAACGCCGATTGCCTTTCGGAATTGGTCTTTATTTTACATATATTTATAATATGTTGGAAATATACTTACTATCAAGTAATTTTCTCATGTAAAGTAATAGTCAAGGTATTTGTATCAAGTTTATCAGTTTTCAGTACCATAGTTACCGAAGCACCATGCATTATATCATTATTGGGCAATAAAAACGGAAGGTTTAAAGATAAACAAATAAAGATAACGCACACGGTGCGTAGTAAAACTTTTGAAAGAAAAATTTTTATTTTTGACAACATTTAAATGTTGTCATGCCAGCTACGTATTAGTAAAACAAAAAGGGATACTAAAATCATTTCAAACAAACACGCACTACTCAGACTTGTCAAATGTCCAAAGATTTCTATACTATTTGGCATACATCTTGCAGGTTTTTATTGCTGTATGCAAGGTTTTTGATAAAACTTTTTTCTGCAATTGTAGTAGAACGTCCGCCGTTCTGAGCCCCCATTAATAAAACTGATAAACTATTTGGCACACATCTTGAAGGTTTATATTGGCTGAATCCAAGGCTTTCTATACTATTTGGCATACATCTTGCAAGTTTATATTGCTGTATATTGCTGTTTTAACAAGACTTGTTTCTGCAATTGTAGTAGGACGTCCGCCGCTCTGAGCTCCCATTATCTTCTGCACGTTGTTAAACGCATCCTTCAAGTAACCACCCAAGACATCCATTATGATTTTGTGCTGGGTTATTTGGTGACCTGGGCACTGTTGAGATAGCTCCTACCACAGCGGCGCTACTTGCTGTTTTCTCTTGTTCTACTACGTGCAATTTTCTATCCATGCACGGACAGCTCATCTACCATAGGATGACTTTTCTTGCCTGCTTATCAACAAGCCTGCCGCAAATGCGGTTTGCTCTAACCTCAGTGTAATGGAACGGGGGAATGTCTCAAAGGGCACTTGCTCCTGGGTTGTAATCTTCTAGTTTTGAAGTAAAAAAAAAGGTAAAGTGGTGGTTCGTTTGTTCAACGTTTTTGTTCGAGAGCAAAGACGAGTCTATAAGGACTAAGAAAAAGACAGACTTTTTTATCTCATTTTGCCGGCGGTATATTTTGTGACGCAAGTTGCATTTGGGCAATTAGCCGTTTGTCAAAACTTTGTATTTTCTGATCATACCAAAAATAGAATCTAAAGCGACATCTGCCGTTGAGTTTTTGGAATCCTTTCCATTAAGCTTTTAAGGAGGTCTAGTAATGCCGTCTGAAAAGCACAGTCAGGGTGTTTTTAATGCTAGAAAAGCTAACCTCAAGATATTCTTTTAGATTTTTTTTTTCAGATTGCCATTGTAAGTTTCTTCTACTTTAATTCAAATGAAACAAAAACTCTTGTTTAGCTCTTTATTTAAAAAAGCAGATGTCTCTTCTTTTCCACGAATTCCTATAAAAAAAAAAAATTGGCCACGTTATCAGTCATTTTTGATTTGCTTTTATTAAGTTTGACATTGTCTCGCTAAGGTAATTGGTGTACACGCTAAGAACAACTATACAAGAATAACGAGGCTCAGAAGAATATGCAAGAATATTGAGAAAAGTGTTGGAAATGTGAAGAAGCGAGAATTCTGTTAGCCGTTGGCCATTTGTTATGACTCGCCTAACAGAAGAAAAGACGACAATAACAACAGCCGAGAACACTGATGATAATAATAATAATAATAATAATAATAATAATAATAATAATAATAATAATAATTTTTTTTTAATAATAATAATAACTTTATTGACATTATAATAAAATCTAAGTATAAAAAGTGCATTCAAGCTTAAAAGAAGGGATTACAA
>JAOBAT010049455.1:0-29842 GCA_026413305.1 Hydrozoanthus tunicans | reverse complement strand
AGTAAATTAAATGTACTTGTTTAAAATAATAAAGATTATACGAATTCTGAAAAATATCTTTCTAGTTATTGCGCCCATTCCATGTAGTAAATTAAATGTACTTGTTTAAAATAATAAAGATTATACGAATTCTGAAAAATATCTTTCTAGTTATTGCGCCCAATCCACGTAGCGAATTTAATAATAAAGATCGTATGAATACCGAAAAATATTTTTCCATTTATGGCGCCCATTCCATGTAGTGAATTTAATGCACTTGTGAAACACAGTAAAGATCATATGAATACGGAAAAACTTTTTGATAACATTGCGCCTATTCCGTGAAGTGAATTTAATGCACTTGTGAAACATAATAAAGATCTGCGTCTTTTCGCACTAAAGAAGGACGTTTGAATCTCAATAGGATTTTCAAAAGAAGAACCTCATCCCACGCTGTAGACATTTAAAGACACCTATCGTTGTGCAAACTGTTAGCAAACACTGCAGATAAATTAAAGCACTGGGCCCGGTTCCTCAAAACCCCGATTAAGTTAACCCAGGGTTAACTCTTAACAAAACTTATTGGTTGTCATTGTAATTAACCTAGGGTTAGCACTAATCGGGTTTTGAGGAACCGGGCCCACGTTGTTTGGTTAACTAAAGGTTGATTATGGTGACATATTGAATATCAATGAAACCTAATATAGATCTTGACAAAGGCAGCTTAAGGTTCTGGTGACAGCTATAAAGAAGTATTAGATGAAAGCCTAGCAACAAAGATCTAGAGAAAAGCCTCTGACTAGCAAGCCTAGCAACTAAGCTGTAGACTAAAGGCCGCTAACTAACAAGCGTAGCAACTAGGCTGTAGACAAGAGGCCACTGACTGACCAGCCTAGCAACTAGGCTGTTGACAAGAGGTAGCTGACTGACCAGCCTAGCAAATAGGCTGTGGACAAGATGCCGCTGACTGACTAGCGTAGCAACAGTGCTGTAGACAAGAGGCCACTGACTGACCAGACTAACAACTAGGCTGTGGACAAGATGCCACTGACTGACTAGCGTAGCAACTAGGCTGTAGACAAGAGGCCACTGACTGACTTGCTTAGCAACTAGGCTGTAGACAAGACGCCGCTGATTGACTAGCGTAGCTACTAGGGTGTAGACAAGAGGCCACTGACTGACTAGCCTAGCAACTAGGTTGTGGAGAAGAGGCCGCTGACTAACCAGCCAAGCAACTAGGCTAGTGACAAGTTTGACCTTACTCTTGTTTGCAACAATGTTGTCTTTACCACTCGGAAATATACACTGTACGTTTGACTATTGTACAGCGCTAAGTAACACGTGTGCACGGGCCATTGATACGCATCTTGGCAAATCGGTTTCGAAATTTGTGTTGGAAAATTTGGGAAACTTAACAGGTTTGTTAAGTATTACAAGCTCTGCCTATTGATGGGATTTTGATGCATTGATTAGCGTGATGTCACAACGACGTTATATAATATGGTGCTTCAGCAAAAATTGTTTTCTTATTGTTAGAACGCTTTCTTCCAAGTATAGAGGTGCAAACAAACTAACTTTTGCTACAATTTATTTTAATTTGAGAGCAATTCAGTTCTGCTTAGAATTAAATCATTTTTAGATAGGCTTATATAAAACAGAACGTAGTCAAATTCTTACGATGTGACGTCATAGTTTTTATGGCGTCTTAAAACCACAATGGCGGTATTATTTCTCATTTTCGCTTTTCATTTATTTTCTATAGTATCAATCCCAAAGTGGATAATAAACCAAATTCGTTTTCCTCAATGCCCTCAAAAACTACATCAAGAATAACCAAAAAGTAGAAGTTTCCATAACTCCTTCAATGTGTAGCCGAGAGATAGAAAACTTGGCACAAATCCGCGCCATTGTCTGCAGAATTTTTTTGAGTCCATACTAGCTTTGGATTTAACAAGAAATAACAAAAATCACAACTTTTCACAACTTTTCCCAGATTTCATTTAGCTAAAAACAAATATTTTAGTCTAACATTCTTTGTTTTAGCAAAAGTAATTAAATGTAAATATATATATTTATGATATATATAATATACATATTGTTTAACGCAGATTATAAAAATATAAAATTGAAAAGTGTAATTTTTTAAAAAACTGGGTCACCATGGCAACGACGTTCAGTGTAAATTATGTTAACGAAACACAAACCAATAGCTTTGCAAAATTTAAGTGAAAGTCATAAGATTTCAGCTTCTAGCACTCAAATGTTTCAAGTTATGCACAAAAATCTCCTTGGGGGATGTAAGGGGGACAAAGTATTCCCCTCTTCGTGTCAGATAAGGTTAATGGCAATTTTGACCATAGTCCTTCGTCTGAGTCATAAACATCAGCACATTCAAAACTGGGGCTGAATCCATCTTGGATTCAGAAAATACTTTCTGATTTAAACATGTGTCAATGAGTTAGTCAATTTTTCTCCAAGCTTCGTAGCCAGAATTTGTTAGGGAGGGTTGCGATCGAACGAGAAGAAGGACTAAGCGAGTGCCAGATTATCGAGACCTTAGGGGGTCCGGGGGCATGCTATAGCTAACCCGAGAAATTTTGAAATTTGTTCTCCTGGACTGAAATGTAGACAACCAAAACCAACTAAACCATTTTCATATAATTAGATGAATTTTAGTTTATCTGTTAGCAACGAGGCAAAGTTACGAAACTATCAAAAAACAAAAAATTAAGTTTCTATTAGTAGTATCCAGTATTTCACCAACAAAGAGTGATGATACAGACAGTTTAGAATCGCTCAGTTAAACATCTCAAAACCAGCGACAGTCAATGGATCAAAACATAACATAACATTTTATTTCGTAAGAATTTAATATTTGTAAGTACATGTTATCTAAATTACAAAAGATTAGAGTTCGTTACAATTGGCTATTATTTTTTCTTTTTATATTTTGTGTAGCTTTGAATGTCTATAGAGGCTAAATGAACTGAGTGTTTTCGTGTTAAACACTAGTAATTTTTGTAACATTTACATTACAAAATAGAAAAATGTGTAGTTATAGCAAAATATGTGTAATGCAGAAGCATAATAAAAGGATACATTTATATTTTGATATTGGGATATACTATAACAGTTAATAATCATATTATAATCAAAGTATAGTTTTAGTTGCCAACAAACCATCAATAGAGTTATATTATTGTAAAAGGGGTTTTTGTTTTTTCAACAAAATCGCCTTAATTTCCATTTTGAATAGATGAAGGTTTTAATATTTTCAGTTTAATCTTTCCACAAATCAGCTGTTGTGTCACCAAAAGCTTCCCAAACGTAAAATTCGACATTTTTATGCATCTACGAGTCTTAGCTTAGTACGACCGACCTCATGTACTTAGTGTTAGCTAATACGTAAACAACAACTACCGTATAAAAGAATGTGTGGGGAATTCTTTTGAACCTCTAAATACGTTCAAATAACTACCTAGTTTTGATTAAAGGAGCGGAGCTCGAAACAGAGCGCATATTTTTACCGTTGTAAGTATCATTGTATGTGACCAAATATTTTGCTTTTTGATTTCGTATACCAGGAAACGGCGTCCTTTCGTAAACCTAAAAAGCATAGTGTTCAACATCTTTGACACATCATCCGTTTGTATCATCATGCAATGTTTTTGAACTGTCAAAACTCTGTTTAAGCCAAACACATAAATAGCACTTGTTGCGCGCTCTGATTGGTTCATCAATTGACCTTTTAAGGTAAAATCATGAATGGCGATGAGTTTAAAGTTCTTTTGTCTGCATTCAAACTAGTTGGTCAACTTCGATTGGATGACATATTTTTTAGTTTAACTCAACTGCGAGGCTGATTATGCTAATTACTAAAAACCGCAGCCATTCATGAAAAAGCTCTACAAGGGAATATTTTCCGTAATAATCACTCGCCATTGGTCACTCATTCGTGAAAGGAGAAAACATTGCGTCTCGTTTTTCCTCCGTTACCATGAAAACAAACGAGGAAAGGGTACTGCGTTTTATTGAAACAAAAGGGATACTCGCTTGGTTAGTGCTAAAACAATTACCCCCTCACTTACTAGTGAAAGACATTTACCACGCCGCTTTACAGCTCAGTAGATATTCACCGTTAACTAGCACCCCATCTCAGCGAGGCAACAGTTTTTCAGGCCAAAAAGAGTTTAGAGCTTAGCGGGGAACTCCTCGGTAAACATAAAGGCATTTGGGACTCATGGCCAAAGTATACTTTTTAAATTTTTGATGACGTTTTTAACTTATCGTTAATTTTAACTTAGATATTTTATCTCAAAGATGAGCAAAAACCAAGTTTAGATTCTTTCCATCTTGGAAAAACCCGAGCCGCGGAAAGTTGGTCAACAGCATCATGTGACGTGTAAACGTAATAGATTTCTTTCTCGCGATATCAAAATAAATACTCGCTTTTTCTCTCTCTACATATATTTCGTACTGTTGTAGCTTTAGTGCATCAAATTGATTAACTGACGAGTAATTTCGAATTTTAGAGCTTGCCTTTTACGATGTAATGTCATATGATAATACACTGACCTACCTCTGAACAGCAAATCACTTATTAATATAACAATAATATATAATATAGATAAGTAAAAAGCCTTTTCAAAAATTGAAACGATAGGATATTTTGGCCAATTATCCCGAATGCCTTCATGTTTACCCTGGAGTTACACTTTAAACAATCAAATGAATCATCAACCATTTAAACGGTGCATGTCTGGGTGTGAAAATATTCCCCTTGACGTTTTTTTAGCGTGGAGCGCCTTTTTTTCTGTATACTACTAAAGGAGACCCTGTTTCAGGATTACCTCCTCCTTCCCTCCTCCTTTCCTTCTTCTCCCTTCCTATTCCCTTTCCCTTCCATCTTGTTCCTTCCCTCTTCCTTGTGCCTTTCTTACCGCTGCCTCCCTCCTCCCTCCCCATTTCTTCCCATTACCACCATCTTCCCTCCCCCTTTTCTCCCGCTGCCCCTTTCTTTCGTCCCCTTTTCCTCCTGTCCCCTCCTTCTTTCCTCCCGATCCATCCCTCAATCTTTCCTCCCGCTCCCTCCCTCTTACACTTCCCAGCACAACTATCCCCCGATGGGCCGATAGCCACATGTCTTCCCATCCCGGCTTTACCAATGACTCAAAGCAGTCCCTTTCAGAGTTTTTAAACTTTTTGGCGTTTGAAAAGTTTGAGAATTTCACTCTATTTATTTCTTCTTGCAAGTGATCATAAGCTCTTCTTAACTCTGTCCCATTCTCCTTTGTAGCTGAAAAATGCCCCTATAGTGTATGCAGTAGCAGTGCTTCGGTTTTCTTCTGAACACAGAACAGCAACGTAACGTTTGGGCATACATTTTATTCAATAAATAAATTTTAGAGTGTTTAGAATTTTATCTTTTAGGAGTTGCATGAGGGCCACTAGTTGTTCACTTACTGTTCCGTTAACTCTGCATAAATAATGATTATTTTTTTATATTGCATTGGAGTTTGGTAGTTTTACTCCACTTGCTTCTTCCCTAAAGTTTTCATGAGCTCTCGTTCAAGGCTCGTTCTTATTTAATTCTTTAACCAATAGAAGGGGGAATGAACATTTGGAATTGTATTTTGCTAGTTTGAAAAGCTCAACACCGTAATTAACTGACATCGTGTTCGTTGGTTGAAAAGAAGAGCAGTTTTTCAGTCATTAGAAAGTGATTTTCAGTCATTAGAAGCCGAGCCGTTTTGATTCTGCTTTAGTACTGTCGGCCTGCCACATAGAAAGCTAATAAAGCGTTCTCTTCTGTAGTTTATTGGGCACACGTATGCGCAGTGTTTGTGTTGGCCTATTTAACTGCTTATATGTAAATTGATGAAGCTAAATAAATCTCTAGTTTGTTATTTATGAGAGTATAATTGACAACATTGTTCAACTTGAAGAAACGATTTCCCCTGCAACAAGTTAATTTCGCTTCATTTTTTCCACCAATGAATGTAATTTGCTGTTACCAAAAGGAAAAACATGTTTCTTGTAGCCTTAAGCAATGTCATTGTTTTACTGAGTTTAAAGTGTTTACTAACTCGCTTCTACTTGAAAATATCTCTTCAAGAAACTTTCGTTTTTGCAAAAACGTTTAATGGTTTCCGATTAAAGGTGTTAATAGAATATATATCGGACTATCAATTTATAGCCGTTTGTGTGAACTAGCAGACATGCTGTCTTGGGATAAAATGAACAGAATTCACGCTGAGAGATTTTCACGGTGGAGCATTTTTCCCCGACAAAGAACACCACTTGTGTATGTTTATAACACTCACGATAAACATAACAATTCTTAGTCAATTTGAGATATACTTTTTCTATTTGGTCACCTGAAAAACAAAAAACACTTCAATATAAAGTTATTCGATGTATACTGTACTGAGAAACTCTTTGGAAACCTGATATGCACTATACAGATTGACATGTGTTAGGAGTATTTAAAATGTAAAACCTCGAAAAGAAAGAAAGTTTGTTCGGTTGAGTTTCTCGTGTTACATGTGACCTGTGTTTCTGAAGAAAAACTAAGTAATCGCTGATTCCCGTGTATTGTATTGCCTGACATTCATGTTTCCTTAGCAAAATTTCTACTTGGGAAGAACGGCTATTGTATGGTTGCGTTCATGTACTTTCTATGCAATATCACAGCTATTCAACATCACAACTTTCTTAATACAGGCACAAATAAAACCCTTGAAGAACTAAAGCCCAAATTAATGGAATACTGGTGGGAAAGAGCAAAAGTAAGGGTTCTCACTGCGTGTCTGAAGTGCGTTTTTTTCCAAAACGTAACGCGGATTTGATAACAACAAAGAAAAGTCAGAGTTTGCATAGAAACCATTCAAAATTATTCAGACCAAATTTTCTTTGTGTTCGTTTAAATGGTGAGATTCATTATGCCCTACAAAAATCCTAATGACAGGGTTTTTTCATTTTCAAAACTTTGTAATGCAAAAATAATTAAAGTTTAATTCCAGGGAGATATTAATTGTAAAAAAAATTTTTAATTCATCATTCATTTTCGTTTTACAGAGATATAGCTACATCTTCTTGCACTAAGGAGCAAATAGAAAAATTTCCTGGACTGTAATAGTAGAATAATTGGTTTTTAGTCCTATTAAGCGTTAATAAATTATAGTTGATGCTCGAAATTTAGCGACTCAATTTCAAAAAGCTTATGCAGCAACTAAATGACGGGAAAACACATCTCGCAAACACCCCGAATACAGAATAATCTTTAGTGGACGTTTTGATGTGTCCGATACATTTATTAAATTATTCGTGTTCTTTTTTTCGTTTCTTCTCTTGTTAACTGCAAACGCTCTTTGAACAGGGATTTAATACTTCATTAAAGTCTAACTATTGGATTAATTGTGAGCGGAACATTCCGCTTGAGGTTGTTTTTGTCAGCTAGCAACAAACCTATGTAATCATAAAACTAGCGAACTGGGGCAATTAATCCCACTTAGGGAGCCAATAAAAGCCTAGTTGGTCATCACAGGGTTGCACTAAAGAACCTGAGATTTTCGGCGCTCGTTACTCTCTGCAAAATGCAGTCAGAAAACAGATACCGCTTAGCGTCTTACTACCCGTACCCCTGTTTTATGTGTTTGTGTGATCGAAGCAGCTATGTACCTAGAAATTGGTTCAACCTCCGCCCTGTGCACGAAGCAGAAAGTTCTGACGCACACTTGAAGTTTTCGGTGAATTCTATTCTGGGAATGCAAACCCATCGCTCTCATCATCAGTTCAGAGAAGTACATCGTGTAACTTCTCCTGAGAAAAAAACAGATCGACCGCCCCCAAGCCTGTTCAGCGCAAAAGGAGAGTCTCGCTTTACACCCTATGAGAATCAAACTGCTCCAAAGAAAGAAGGTGAGATATAGATTAGTATTACCCATGCACCCAGTACTTTTTGCCACATTGCCGGCACGCAAGTTTAGCTCGGTCCTTTTATGATATTTAACTGACAAGGTCTCAAACACATCTTTTAAAATTTTTCGTACAAGAAAATCGTTAACATTCGTTATTACATTTGACTATCGAACTATTGGCTTCGTATAAGGGTGAATTTACTAAAATTCAAAATCGTAGTAAAACCCGGCAAATCATTTCAATTTGTAATTGCTCAACTAAGTCTCAATCACAACTAGGCAAATCAAGTAACATTAAATAAATTCGTTTGTTGATTCTGTTCTAGCATAAGAATTAAGCGCAATTTGTATAAAATTCTGACAAATTATGTTTATTTCAAGAAAACCTCTTAGAATATTTTATCAAATAGGACCTAATTACGAAACATTAACGACGCCTCGGAGATTTATCTAAATGAGCACTCTAGACGTTGATAAGACAAGTTTTGAACGGTGTCAAATCGTATTGATGGGTAATTTATTGGTGTCTAGTGTAAAAGGGGTTTCCGTTTTGTCTCCAAAAAGGCATATTCTTTACTTTGCCGAGTTGTATTTTCAACTACGTAGTAAGTTGGTCATTGATAGAATTTCACCGGTAATTAAGCCCGTTGTATTTTGTAGATGCATATTTGTATATCTAGCTGGTTGACAGTTTTTGCATGCTATAGCTGATCGGTATTATAAAAGAGGAAGCAAGCTAAATGCTAGATAAGCTGGATTCTATAGGTTAAAAGGCTAGATTAACAAACTAACAAGTTACTAGATTCTAACATTTTAACTCTCTGACGACGAATGAAAACCAAGAAACTCAAATGAGGGTAATTTTTAACCAGTCTCAACGGTTTAACACGATAGATAGATTAAAGGTAGCTTTCAATACTCGTGTGGTTAAATTGGGGGCTCCAAGACACCCTTTATTGAAGGAAAAATGTTTTATATACCTTTGGGGACCTCCAACAAATACAAACCACAGTTCATGTTTAGCTGGTAGCACATTCTTTAACTGAATGTAAACCGATATTCTTTTCTGTTTGCTTTGTAAAGAATAAGATATAGTAAACAACTATCACTGGAACCCCAAAATATTCGGTTTTAAATGGTTCCCGTATAGAAACACTTCGATGTGGACAAAATGAGACAACTGCATGATTTGGTACCCCAATATGAATAAACTCCATTTAAAGAAATTGACTTTTCCGTCTGTTACTGTTTCGTTTTATTGTGCGGCACGGCTTTCCTGTGTACACTTACTGACTTTTATATACTGCTCAAGTAAATAATTTCGTCAATCAAAAACCTATTTTTTGGTTTTATTGTTTTAAGTTCCTTTGCTCGTTGAGTTTAGTTGAAGTCGGTTTATTCTTCAACTGTTGAACAGCCAATAAAGTGAGAAAAAAGTTCGCCAGTAGGAGTTGAAACGGTTTATGAGAAGTACCTCTAGTTTCTTTGTATTAAGTTCTAAACGTATCATCAATTTTGTCAGTCTTATTTTAAATATTAAATTGATAGTTATGAAGGCTTTCATCAGGACGTCAATGGGCTATTTTAAGAACAAGGGTGAATATGTATTAACAAAGCGGTTTCCATGTGTTCTATATTTCATCGGGAGTATCCTTTTGTGTTACTCTGTTTGCTTTAAGTCTTAACTGATAATATTTGAGATTAAAAGGAGCGCCATTGTAGTTTGAACAAACAAATACAAACTAACTGTTAAAAAAGGTTGATCTCGCTCAACAATATTTACGCACGTCTAATCAAAATCAAGTTTTCTCATTGTCGGTAAAAGATCATATAGTATCTACTGGTAACAAACAGATTTCTCCAAGCATTTTTGCTTGGGTGTTCTTTGTTTCCTTTACCAGTTTTGATTCTACCCAAGCAAAGGTTTTCCCTTTCAAGAAAGTGCTCGATAGCAGCATATTCGACCTTTTTAGTTTATGGAGAAAAAGTTACAAATCTACAGAATAGTAAAAAAACAGACTAACAAAACGAAAAAAGGAACCATTTCGAAATTCAAGTACATTCAACTCAATTTTTTTTGTTTCAAAGATACGTGCAGTGCAAATTGCTCTATAGAGTATTTGAAGATTTAACGAAATCATTTCGTGCAATAAAATTATGATAAACAGTCTATTACTTCTGTTACATGTTGAAAGAAAATGTTTCTGTTTAAATGTCTACGATGGCATGAATAAACGATAAAGAACGGCGTTTGTGTTTTCATTGTTTCTCTGGCGTTTCTATTTTGGTTGTGAACGGGTTACCCTAACGATATTGCTCGGTGGCTGTCAAGTCATCATTGATCAAATGATTAATGTAATGTACCACTGTGCCGAGATTACTGCCAGGAGACTTCAGAAAAGCAAACACCTAATTATTAAAAAGCAGTTCTGTGTTTCTTATCTAGGGGATTGGATACTGCGCAATTTTTTAGACACAAACTCTCTATGACATTGATAGTTAGAAAGTTGTTTTCCCGGCAAATATATGTACACAGATTTAAGGCAACTTTACTGGTCGAATAGCGTTTCAAATAATAATAAACAATCGTCTGTTAATGGATCAGGTCTTATAAACAACCATCAAAAAACTAAATTCATCAATTCGCGACAGTTCAAATTCAAACTTCACGCTCTGTGCTCGATAGATGGCAGACTACGCGTGTAACGTATACGTGTAAGATGAATTTGGATGTTCATATTACGTTGCGCGTCTCTTTGCTTTTTCATATTTGTTTGTTTGTTATTTTATAAAAGCAACAGGACGGCTCGTGACTTTCAAATTTCTTATCAATTCTCCCAACATCCCCCATCGTGCAATAAAAAATTACACAGCACGGAAAATGCGTTTTATTGCTTAATTATACATCACTATTGCCGCTACATGTATTTTCAATGTCTGAGATCTCTTCTATCCCTTTTTTCAGGATCTGCACTTGAAGCAGAAGGTAAAGAGAGTGGCGAAACAACTCATAACAAGCCAGTTGGGAAAAAACGACGCAAAAGAACTATCTTCACCTCGGAGCAGCTCAAGAAACTTGAAGACGAGTTCGAGAAACAGCAGTATCTGGTCGGAGCTGAAAGACAGCAGATGGCAGCCTCGCTGAATCTCTCTGAGACTCAGGTCAAAATCTGGTTTCAGAATCGACGAATCAAGTGGAGAAAAGAAAACTTTCATTTGTACAACGAAATTTAGTTTGAGCGTACACGCACACGCATTTTTTAAAAAAAATAAGTTTGGCCGAGGCTCGTCGTTCTTTACTTGTTAGCAATTTAGGTCCCAAATCTTATTCTATATGTGGTTTAAATCGAATAGAAACTAAACTTTAAGTATTGCAATACACGTACAGCGCAAGGAACTACTTCAGGCCGGCAAGAAAACATGTACCGGCGTATAGTTTGAAGCAATGACTGATAAAAAGAGAACAACTTGTTCTTATAAAAAAAGCGTAATTCTGTCATTCAAATTTGACTTTGTGTTTCGGAATCGTTTATTAAAGAGACAGCTGTTGAAGTCCTACAGTTTGATGACAGATCAGAGTTGATGCCATTAGAAGCTAGACTAGCCGGCCTCTCATGGGGCAACATTGTTGCGTTTACTTCACAACTAAAATCACTTTTAAGCCTAAGTAATCCACTTACAAAAATCAACCAAAATTCTTAGAATAAGGTAAACAATTTTTTTACGAATGAGAGAAACTAGATTCTATATATGATTAGTTTAAGGTTAAACAAACCAAATACATTATATTAAATTTGGGAGAATGATTGCTAGTTTTACATAAAATTGTTAATAAAATTTATCATGTACTAAACGCATAAGCTGACTGTTGTTTTATCGAACCAGTTTATCTTCTTAATACACAACCTTCATTCAACAACAACAACAACAACAATAAGCTTTATTGACAAGACTTTTCAGTACTGTCTAAGCAATTCTAAAATTACAGCAGAATCATAAATGACATATTTTACATTTTTTCGACATAAAAAATATAATTAGACGAAATCTTTTTCTGATACAAGAATGGATAAACAAAGTAATGTCTTGGTAACATTCTGTAAAATCTGGATTTAAAATAAGGAGAGTTTGAATTTCTTTAGCAAGGGATGACAGGTTAATTTGCATTTTGTAATTTAGTGTTTCAAATAAGTCTTCTCGTTGATCGTTGTATACAGGGTGCCAGTCGCATATTAGGTGGGATTCATCTTCAATATGTTTAGCTCCATTTCCGAAACATATTGGGCAAAATCGATGTTCACGGGATAATTTTGGATTTTGATATCGTCCTCGCTCAATCATAAGGATGTGATTACTTACTCTTAATTTAGTTAAAGTCTTTTTTAGTTTTTCATTTTTAATAGCGTTTAAGTATTGTTCACGCTCATAATCATTTTTTTTATTTTAGACTACAATTGAAGTTTACATGAGTTAGATAAACTTTTTCGCCATAGCTCAATAAAATACATTTTCTGTTTCTTTGTAAAACTTTCATTCCTTAAGTTATTTTTATCGAAGTTGTACATGTTTTGCATAGAGTCATCATAAGAATGAATACTCTTGTGCCCTTTTACCCAAGGTTTTTCTGACAGTATGAAGGCTTGCTTAACAATCGTATTTTCGTTTAAATCACGAAGGGGAAACAGTGTTTTAAAATTTTTTTATCAATTACAATTTTTAAAGGAAACCTACCCATTTCTGCGCGGCTCGCAAAATTAGAGGCTCTTCTGTTGAGGGCTAAGTAATTTTTACAGAAACGAAGGTGAGCTTTCTCTGTTGGAGTTTTCTCCCAATGTTCAAAATCAGTCTTGTTGTAAAATACCCCATATTTCAGCACTGTACGTAAGAATCGGCATAATCATTGTGTCAAAATTTTTGTTAGCTATATCTAAGGAAAGACGCGATAAGTTAAAACGCTTTTGAAATGCACCCGTTGCAAATCTTGATTTTTCTCTCAATACATCGATACCATCAGAAAATTTGTCATTGGATGTCAGTTTAATACCAAGATAAGTGTACTTAGATACAACATCTATTACCTTTTTATTTAGAAAGAACTCGTATTTGTGTTCCTTCCTTTATTTCTTTTTTTTTTAGAAATATAACAACTTTTGTTTTCTTTAATTTCAAATGGAAATCGCAGGTGGTTCTTGTTGCTTGAAGTGGCTCCATGCATGCGCAGTATATGCTCTCATTTCTAACTGGCTGAAAGCAGTGCTGAAATTTGAAAATATAAGACATAACGAGTTCTGACCAGGGCTGTTAGCAGATGTTTGGGATTTAATGTTTAGAAATCAGTTACTCTCTCGACAGAAACTCGGTCAGATCTTTGAGCAGGGAAGTACCAAAGCTACCCAAATTAGAAATTCCCGTTTTATAAATTTAAGATACTAATCGAACACGTCCCGTGTTGGTCCTTTTCAAACTGCCACTACCACTATTTTGTTCAGTCTTGAAATCAAAAGAGTAGAAGAAGTCATACATTTTTGATAATTAAAGAATAGTAACTATATTGTAATAACTAATATAGCTATTCATAGCTATAAAAGGTGTACAGTTTAGTGACAAACAATTCTATCAATTTTCTAATAAAATCGCTATTTTCATTTAAAACGATTACATTTCCAAATTTTATAATGATTCAAACGTAGTCACTTCTATTATTGCTTTACACATTCTTCAATAACTGTATTGTTTTCTAGCTTTTCAAAACTTGGTGCAACTGAAGATGTCAGTAGTTACTGTAGATATCGTTGGCGGACTAATGCTTTGATACCGGCTGTGTAAACATTTCACGTGCATGACTCATGCAGCTTATAAGAAGAAGATCAGCAAGTAGAACCGTTTGTATCACTATTTTTAACTGCATGAGCCTTATCTATTCAATGAGTGTTTTGGCACTGTACTCCGAAAAAAAACTGTGGGGTTTTCTGCATTTTGCCTTCTGATGATTTTGCCAGATGCCAGTTGTACATGTATATTGTGCTTGGTCAAGTAAGTTGCCGGTTGGACTAAATAATCAGGTTGCACAAACGTCTCCCAAATTTGCTGTCTTCTGTACAACTGTGTTTTAGTACATGAAAGCTCCATACATTGCTAACTATTCTCAATTTTATGATATTTCAACACTGCTTTTCTGTAACATACATCAGTACAAGTTGAAGCAATACAGTTTGCATATAATTTTTGGCATTAGACTTTCCATCAACTCATTGCATTATATGAAGATGTATGTTTCTTAGACCTGTGATGAACAAGTTGAAGTATCCAGCTTGATTAACATTCCCCGCAAACAGTTGTTAAGGAATTTTAACATTGTTCTTGGTTGTATAATTTTTTTCTTAACTCAAGTTTTAATAATCCTGTTAATAAAAGGAACTACTGAGGTAGTCTCCTTCGCAGCCATCATGGCTTCCGTTCCATCACGTTTGTGTGTACGTATGTATGCAATTATATGTATAAACATTTATATATAAATGTGTTATATATCTAATTTGCATTGTATATATATTTAATTCATATAAAGGCTTTTGACAGAAAGGAAATTAATTCATATATACTTATACATTCTGTTATGTATATTTATGAATGTATGTATGTACGTATATTTAGATGTATATATGAGTTAATGAGCGAATATTAATCTATCTACAAAGCTAATGTACGTCTATGTTGCATGTATTTTTTCTCATCTCCAGCGATCAGCAACCACCCACCAGAAGGGAAGTTATTTACTGTTGACACCATCTATCGCGCTCAGTACTAATAACAATTTTTCCTCACGCGACAAACGAGTTTGTTTGTGCCATGCGTTTAATTAATTTAAATATGTCGACAATTTTCAAAATCTTCAAAACAATTTTGCGCAAGAAAGATAGTTTCTTACTCTGTTTTCTTCGTTGCGATTAATGCAATTATCAATGACATCACTGGCAAAAACAAGCGATAAAAAAGTCCGACGTCTCGGCGACATCTTGGCGCCATTATCAGTGAAACTGTATTCATCATGTGATTCCAAGAGTACATAACTAAGAGCTAAGAGTCATTAATATGCATAAGTTCGACAAACAGAATCTGACAGTACTTTTTAACACGCTCGTAATTGTTAAACAATTGTTGATGGTACTCTTTCATTTTTATAAGATTGTAATTAATTAAACAAACTTAATTTTGCTTGAGTGTCTCGGGCTAAGTACTGTATTGCTAGAATTCAACGATATATTTGAAATTGATGAGTAGCCAATAATTATCCTGAATCCAATAATGTTGTTTGTTCTAGAGCGTGAGACCATTTATCTATTTTCAATGTACGTTTACCGAAAACTATGGTTAAGCAAGGTCACCTTATTAAAATGGAAACTATTTGAAAATTGTGATTAAAGACCGGAATACCAAAGAGGCAACAACGATTCATTTAAGAAACAGGTACTACTAGTACACCTGGCAGATTCTCTGATGTTTTCTAAAGACATACAATTATATATACACCGGGCATAAAAAGCTGGAAAACATAGTGCTCTTTAGAAATGCTAATTTTGACAGCTAGGGCTTTCAGCAGTAAAAGCACTTCAAATTGAATTATTTTAGTATAGCAGCTGCCGGATTTTTTTGTTTCTTTCCTTTTTTTTCCATTTCCATGAACTCTCGGTTATTACTCTTTTAATTTACACGTACGTTTTTTGCTGGCGACATGGGTCCATTGTGGTGTTTACAGAGGGAGTATTTTTCCGATGTGCCTGCCTCGTTCTGGTTCGCTTAGGTGAGTGTTGACGCCCAAGTATCTTCAGAAAACCTTTCCTATAGTTTTCGCTCTGCAAATGGTACAATAAAGGATTCAAACTGCAGCTAGAGAAAGCTAGAAGCCATGATGTATCTTGAAGTAATGCTAAATGAGTTTCTTGTTTCTTCCATGAATCTGGATCGCTCACCACTCCATAAACGACCATTCCCATTATTAGTGAATGGGGAAAGAAAAAATTGATTGTCGCGGTCAAACACATTATTGTAAGCTTTTTTCTTGCTCCAGCTTCGTTGTTGTCCGATGCGAGTATTGTCTTAGTGAAGTGCATTCCTCGTAAGATTCTTGCATAACAGCTACCCATCAGGAGAAACGCTACTACAACCAGACAAAGAGTTGAAATTATATACGCTTTGTTTTTCTCAGCCCGTCTGTAATCCCATATTTTAGTACACTTCTCATCTCCATGTTCTTTGTATATGTAAGCCGAGTAACTAGGAACGCAAAGCAAAACTGAAATTATCCATGTTCCAAGGATTGCACATTTCACCTTTTTCTTTGTTAGACGTTTACTAGCGTTCATCGGTTTTACAAGGGCATAGAACCTTTCAACGGCGAGAATACAAAGTGTCATAATAGATACGTTAATTGTCACCTCAATAAAGCAATTTCCCGTCAACAACACACAAACGATGTTTCCGGCTTTCCCTGAGGGATGTACTCTTCGGAGAATAGTGTTCCATACATATGGTGAGAGCATGAGAGTTAAAGCATCGGCCATTGCTAGATTTAGTAGGAGAAAATTGGTAGCCGTGTGCATTGAGCGGCTGGTTCGTATGACATGAACAACCATGTAGTTCCCAACTGAGCCGAATATGATTATTATTGTGTACAAAGCCAAGAAAACAGAGTTTGAAGTATTCATGATTGTGTCTGTCTGAAAAACGTACGAAATCACCCCTAACTTTTTTCCTGGAGAGAGCTAGTTTCTACTGCTTCATTTGACTCAATGCTGCTATATAATGTCAGACTAAATATACATGGGTCAGTTGCTTATTCAAAATCAGGAACGTGATGGTGGAACTAATGTGTAAAACTTCCTGTCAACAAGTGTCGTTGAAGAATACTTAAATATTTCAAAATATGAAATACGTGGGAGGGGGGCTCCTATCGCTTACCTTCGAAATGACATCGTACCTTTTAGTGTCAGTTTTTAAACTTAATTCAATATTTTTTAATTTGTTCACTAAATCTACTTTTGCTTTCTGATATCGAGCACTGTTGCTGCGATTATCTGTATTTCATTTTTAATCTATGAATTAGCATATTGACTATCTACTGTGAAAAAAAGCATATGATTAATGAATAGATAGTTTTATTTCATATTTTAAATTCTTGCAACCTCGGGCCGGCACGTACATACGGTTTATTTTACATACATAATACATTTAAAATTCTGATGTCGAAATATGAAAAAGATGAATGTATGTAGTAATTATTCCTTATAAAAGGATTCTTAACGATGATATAAAAATATTTTTACTTATTAGAACTATTTCAATAATGATCAAACAATGAGCGCGTATCTTTGTACCTGCTGGTTTCAAAACTAGGAACTCTAAAACAGCTTTTCTACGTGTACTTTTTTTGTTGTGCGGGAGTTATGAAATTCACACGGCTTATGAATCTCATCTAAAACTATGTCATTAAATAACGAAATTCTTTTTAGATTTAAAAATCTCCCCTTCTCGGGTATAATGATGGTACATCCAATGCTTCCAAGGCGTCAATATATGACGTATCGGCTACAGACCTGATTCATGTTTTGTAGAAAGTACAAAATCTTTGCATACATGCAACAATTTTTTTCAGAAATATTGGCATAACTGCTAGAGAAAAGTATTCGTTGAAAGAAAACCACAGGGTAACATATCATTAAGAAAGGAAAATGCTTACTTCTTCATTCATGTACATTGTCAGATCGTGACGTCAGCTGTTATCCCATGCCATCTCTCTCTATCTTCTATATTCTATCCTCCTAATGATATCATGCGGATATTATCCTATGGATGCTATCTCTCTCTATCTTTAATCTTTCTGATTGTAACATACAGATGTTGTCTCATGCCATCTCTGTCTATATTCTATCCTCCATATAATATCATACGGGTTTACTCCATGCAATCTTTATCTATCTTCTATATCTTCCTGATGATATCTGCGGTTGTTACTTTACGCCATCTGTATCTATCCTCTATAGTCCTGATGATGTCATGCGGATGTCATCTTGTGACATCTCTTGCTATCTTCTATCCTCCTGATGATAATATGCGGATGTTATTCCATGTCATCTGTATGTTATTCCGTGCCATTTTCGCTATCTTCTATCCTCTATCCTTCTACCTTCTATATCCTCCTGATGATATCTGCGGTTGTTATTCTATGTCATCTGTATCTATCCTCTATAGTCCTGATGATATTTTATGCGGATGTCATCCTGTGCCATCTCTCGCTATCTTCTATTCTCCTGATAATAATATGCGGATGTTATTCCGTGCCATCTCTCGCTTTCTTCTATCCTCTAAAGGCTCTATCCTTCTATCTTCTATATCCTCCTGATTAAATCTGCTGTTGTTATTCCATGCCATCTGTATCTATCTTCTTTCCTCCTGATGATGTCATGCAGTTGTTATTCCGTGCCATCTCTATCTATCTTTTATCCTCCTGACTGAAAAACATTATATTAGGTTACTGTTGTCTTACCATATTATTTGCTTAGAAGACAGATGGTGGAGCTAAAGGTTTTCACGTCGGGAGTAGGTCAGAATAAAATAAACGCAGCATTTATTTCTTTTGGCAATCGAATCTCAAATGAGAAAGCACAAGCAAACGTTTTTCGCAATGTTTTGTTGTGCCTCTATGCCATACACTTATCTAATCGTTATGAATTTTCGTTGAATGACTAAATTTGAGAGGATAAACTATAGAGAACCAATTTAAACTAACACCACTCGATCGCGAGTTAACTCGGAGTACTCCCGAATCACTCAAGTTATATGATCTAAATTTTGTAGTGTGAATTACGCACATAAATTTCGGGAGTTAATGCAATTAGCCAAAAGATATGGGAGTACTATGTCTATCAGATGTTGATGTTTGGAAACTGCAGTTTGTTCAAATACAGCTGTATAAAATGTTAGTGAAACGTCAAGTTTTAGCGTCCGTTTTTGTTTAAAACTGTGCCTTCGTACCGACCGACGCTAAAGATACTTCAACACTAGACTAAGTTTTGCGAGTGATGTATTGGAAAAAACGTTTTTGTATTTATTTGTTATAACTGTTTCTTGGCTACCAAACTACAACGAAGGCAAGTAAGAGGTTTTTTAGTGTTGTACAAGCAATCAGACATCACTGAAGGATACCTTGAATTATTAGTAAGCTTATGCATATTTTGAAGCTAAGATTGTTTCTTGCATTGATTATCAATGAAGGCAAGATTGCTCTCAAAGCTGAGAATTTATCCATATAACACAAAAAGGAGTTTGCTTAAAACTAAGCTAAAAGAGGAAAAACACTAGTGTGTTCGTTTTTCTTTCCTATGCTAACAGTCGTTTTTTTCGTCCAGCGCTTTCGCAATTAATGTGGTTATTATATAGATTGCACGCTCCCGGCTCACAATGTCTAATCTCGTCCTAATCTGTTTAAGGATTTTTCTGTTTTACGCTGGATATGTACGAAGTAAGAAATCGAGTAACTCTTTATTCCTCCCTTGTAACTCGACAAATCTTTGGGTTTTTGGTAATTTTCCTTATCCAGAATTTTTCTAGATCTTATAGACACGTACGAAGTAAGGAAAAGGACTTTTTCTTTCTGTTTGAAGTGCACCTTTTGATGCAATGAAAGATTAATACAAAAATATATTTTCCTGCCTTTTTCCCGTTTATCAGTGAGTAAAATGTAACAGCTTTATATTGAGTAAAGCTTTTTACCAAAGATAATCAAGTTTCAATGCAATAAATAATAATTATATCTTGTGTTTCATGCAAAGAATGCAGTTTTCCTGCAGTTTTTTTTCTTTTATCAGTGAGTAAAATGCAACGACTAACAGCTTTATACAAAGATCTCAAATAGCCGGCTTTTGTTTTATTCTTTTCTATTTCTTCAATTGTGATATAACTTACTTTAAAAATTTTCAGTTTTGCAATCTTCTAGATATCTTAGATTTCACCATTAACGCAACTAATAAAAACATTTTATGATAAGTTACGCCGTTCTGAGCGAGTAGAAAAATTTCAGGGACACAAAATGCGACATTAAATAAAATTGGAAATCTTGTTTCTCCTTCTTTAGGTGAAGAATTATAAGCCGGTGTAGATTAGACACCACGAGCGATTCAAAGTTTTTTAATGTTTTCGTCTGGAAGTTTCGTTTCGTTTCGAAGTTAAACATTTTAAAATCTTTAGGGCTTTTGTTCACAACAGTTGATTATAGCAATGTAAGTTAAAACTTTGGTGATGAAGTGACATTTATGATAATGATAGTGATAATGAAAATAATAGTATCGTTGATAGAAAATGATAAAACGTTTGCGACTCACGGACAACTATTAGATCCCCGACTTATGAAATAAAGTCCCCAGTCGAAATGACTAAAAATCTTACTAGGTTTAACAAGCCGTTGTAAGTAAACAAACAATTTAGCCGAGTCTTTGGAACACGTAAGTTTCCCGTAGTCTCAATGAGAAAGCACTTTCCAATTTACTATCGACGCCGGTAAAGATCGCTACCAAGTTTTGTTATTTGCTGAATAAGTCGATCCTTAATTCCTCTACGATGATCCGCATTACTTATGTTAATGCTGCATAGGTTTAAGTAGTTGCTTGCAAAGGGGAGTGCAACCCAAAAGCTAGTGATATACAAAAACATGAACAGGTGGTGCTTGTATGGTGATGGATCACGTCTGTATAAACTTTGTCGACTGCAGAAGGTTTTCGGCATTTCTATTTTGTAACATATTTTTATGGGTAAAACCCGAGCTGATGAACAGAGTAACAATTTTAACATTGTGTTTTGTGCTTAGTTCAACTCTACGCTTTCTCGCAAAACTGCTTATGATTTTTTTTTAAAAATCAAACCGTTCAATTCTTAGTGTGTTTAACGAGAGCCAAGCCCTCTTATTTTTGGAACAAAGACAGGATTTGTAAAACGGCCAGAGACTTAAAAAAAGATAGGAAAGATAATTAAGCGAATGTTTTGTTAATCTTGAAACAAGAAACTGTTTCGCTTATTTTGGTTTTTTTTACCATTGCGTTTAAGTGCTATTTCAAGTCAGTGACAAAAATTTTAGATTTATTTAAATCAATTCTTCACAACATATACATATATTCTACACTATAATTGTAGTATGAATACAAATACCGGGAAAACTACCTAAACCAATACTGCCGAAGGATCGTTTTCTAAAGATCTTGTCAGTTCTATTGGTCATTAGAACAAAGTTCTCTACATTCTATAAAAGAATACGACCAATCGCTAATTAGTACGTATTCAACGCTTCCGTAGATAGTGTCGAGTATCTGTAGCAGAGATTTTTCGCTCTTTGTCTCTCCATGCCTTTTCAACAAGCGTTACCTGATAGACCGTGGCTAAGTGATTACAAAGGCTGGGCAGTGTTTCAATCAATCACTCATCCAGTAACGTTTTTTCAAATCATCGCACAATTCGAATGCACTTCAGGTGTTACTTTAATCAAAGCCTTTCATCTATCAGTCCGATATATTTAATTCCATGTGCACGAAGCGTTTAGCAAGCCTTTGGAAAACATGTTAGCTTAGAGTTGTGTTTTAACTAAATATTCTAAATCTCCTGTAGGATTTTTTGAGTTTATGTTAAAAAACATGAACTCTTTAGCTTACAAAGAAAAAAGAAATATGAGGAGCACCCATCAGCTTGGTGCTAATAACAAAATCTTGGGCAATTAATCTCTTTGCTCTGCAATTGTGCTAGAACTAAAGGGGGCTGTTTGTCGACTGAAAAACCTTTTAAAGGAATAAAGCAGCTGGCAGATTCATCAAAAACCTGAACTAAGTAAGCTTAGCAACAACAGTCGCAGACTGACTATCAACATGATGATTAATTGGTCATTTCACGGACAGGTTTTGCTGGAAGAGGAAAAATCAAAACAAATTGCTAATGCAAACGGTTTTGCTTGAATATTTTGCTGTTTAATTATTTATAAAGTTGCGATAAAAGCAAAATCGCACGTTCGTAACAATACCATTTGAAATTTTCTACAACAAATTGGAACAAAAGCAAATAAAAGAAACGGGATCTGAAAACAATAGCAGTTTTTTAAGACAGCGCATACTTAAGATTTAGCAAAGATAAACCTTTGATTTAAAAGCAGATAGGCGAAAAAGATATTAGACACTTCAACTGGAAGATCGACCAACGCACTCAGAAATTGGCTGATTTGCAAGAGTTATTTCAAGTTCTTGCTGGAGAGTTGTAAATATTATCCGTAGAAAAGCCATTTATCTTTTCGAAGGTACGTCTCAAAGTGCTGTTAATCTAAGACAAAGATTTTAAGCAATTGAAAAATAGATTTTGGAAAACGACATTTTCCGACCTCACTTTAAAATATCTCTATATTAACTTTATCAAACCTAAAAACGTTAACAAGCTTACCAATTTTTAAGCAAGTTGCAAGTCGATGAAAACCAAGAATTTCAATTTGTTTTAATAATTACATCCTGGCAAATACTGCATGTTCGGAAGTTCAAATAATGCTTTGATCATGTGTCTACATTTTGTGAAGCGAGCCTACAGCTAATTTTCTGACCACGTTTTTTTCTTTCGTTTGTGTAAACAGTACTTTAACGATGTGTTATTTTAAAAAGAGTATCACGGCAGGATGAAGGAAAGCAAAGTTTTTTTGGCACTATTTCAAAAACAGCATCTAAATATAGGTTAGCAAGCACACACTGCGAATAGGAGCCGTTTAGAAATTACGTTTTTACTATTTTTAATCTCGTGGGCGAAGGAGAGTGGTCGAACAGCCCTAAATATCTAACAAGAATTACTTTTAAAAATTTCTACGCTTCGAGTCAGAAAGCAATTTTTTATTAGCTTTTAACACGTTAGTCATCGTCTCATAATAGAAATAAAACAAGGTTTTAAAAGTAACAGTCAATTTTTTCTCTTTTCCTTTCATTGTTAAGAGCCTTTGAGCATATCCATGTGGAAAATACGCTGTGAAAACGCATTACTTTCTTTTTTACCTTTCAAGTAAATTCAACAATACCATCACCAATATAAATGTATGTAAAGATATGAGATTACCTATGACAATTTTGATCTATTTTAGATTAACGTTAACAGATCAGATTATCAGATTTATATCGCGTCGTCTTCCCTTTTCTAAACATACCAACTTATCTGTAGAATTGATATTGATGTCTAATCAATTGATATTGATGCCTAATTTAGCAAGTAATCTTTGATCATTATTCTCCACATGGCTTTTTCTCGAATGAAGCTTTTAACAGCTTTTCTCGATCTATCCTACATCTTTGCTGATCTGAGTGTCTTTAAACCATTTGTTTTCTGTAATCGCTATGAATGTAACTAGGATTAAGCGAGGATGTTGTTCTTGTGCAAATACTTGCCTTCCGAGCTATCTTTTTCTAACCCAAGTTTTTTACATTCAGGAGGGGAAGGCTTTTTTGTGAAAGATAACTTGTCCTCTACTCCTGAAGATTAAGACGAGACCTCTGTCAAACTGAAACTGAGTTTGATTCTCTTTGGATCAAACTGAGATCCGAAACGAAAAAAACATCCTCATTGGTTACTTTATATAGGCATCCCAGAGCCAACCTCAACATAACTTCAAGTTTTATTCACAAAATAATGAAAAAAAACCGACAAGGAAAAAAGTGTTGCATAATTTCAGGGAATTTTAACATCTAATTTCTCCTCAACTTTGCTTTACACGCACAAGGACACTGCAGACTTTGTATATAGTTACCCTTTGCTTTAGCTTACTAATAACTTCCCCAGATCCTTAAGCTGCCAACTAGAATATCCTATCTTTCAGCCATATTAATCGCTAATATGTTTTTGAGTTCCCTTGAACACCAGACTATATCTGGCAACACACTATATGACATCTTAGATCACCTGCCAAAGTAACTTCTCTTCACAAGAGAACTCATGTAAAAAAAAGAGATTATTCAAGGTTTGATATGGATGCCATTGTTGCTGAACTCAGTGTCATCTGTGGACAGTGGTCAGGTGTCTAGTTTGATGACAACAGCTTTAACAACATAAGCACTCTTTTTCAAAATGTTAACGTTTGCCACAAAATCTCTCATTGCGACAAGCGTGTTCAATTACATATACTTACACGAAAAGAAATCAAGTCTGTTTCAAAAGCCTGGGTTACCCATGGTATTATTGAATCATGTAAGATTGCGAATAAACTTTGTAAGGGTATCTTTCAACTACGGATGATTAAACTTTGACTAAATAAAAACCTTATCGTAATAAAATTACCAGTGTTAAGTACTAAAAACCAACAAGCAGTTAAACAATTATTATCAAAATTACTTCCTCGAGGAAAGCAGTATTTAAGAACATTTGGTCTGGTATTTAAAAGCTTGTCATTTTTAAATTAAGAACGTTTAGTGCACTCTTAAAAATCTTTAGCAATAGCGATAAAACCTTTAAGGGTCCCAAAACGATGATTTTTAGTGTTTTTTTCACAGTACTTTGCTATTAGCTGAAAAATTGCCTCACACTGATGTCGATCTTTTGAAATTTCTGACCGTCCTATTCCTCCAAGCTTTTACCTGCTTCCTACAGCTGAGATTGAGGGTGAAATTTCAAATTGAAATCAATCAAAATCGTTTACCCCTTTACTGTTTCCATTCAAGGTACTAAACAACTTTCTGTCAGCTCGTTTTAGAAATTGACCTAAACTATATCTTTCTGTACACATGTTGTATCATAAGTATATTTATAAAATAAAGGAAATATAACGTATAACGTGCGTTCTGATTGGCTGTGGTGACGCACTTAAATATGAATAGAGTGTGTCTGCATACGTCATCTCGAGTATCTATTGGCTGTTTGTGTGTATTATTTTGTAAAAGAAATACAAACTCGCTCACTTGCCCTGTTCATTAATAGAAATCAATCAAGATCACACTTGTGAAGTGTTTAGGAAAGCCGTCGGTTGAAACCGTTTTTAAGTGTCTTTTGACTTTTATGTCCTCCCTATGTTAGCGGTTTTGGTTTTGGTTGTGGGTGGATGTCGGTGACGTCAGCCAGCAAACCCCGGATGTTATGTACTTCCCTGCGACCTTCTCAACACGTCGTTCGAGTTGACAGCTTTTGTTGGAGAAGAGATGATTTCTATTGTTATTTTATTGCACTCGTCTTTGGCCCAAATTTTGTGATGCTGTACTCGATCAACCGATTCCGGAGCGGGGATCGATACTAAAAAATGTTGGTTGAGAACTGAACTGCGACCGACAGAGCCCATTTCACTTTGCAAACTCAAAGGAATGCTGAAGATATCTTGAGCAAAACTGAGAATACCTCGAATAAGACAGAACTTTTAATAAATTGAACAATTTTTACCATTTTTTTGGTTGAAACACCGTTGCCTTTCTTGCGATGATAGCCCAGTATTAAAAACTTATGCAACCAATGTTCTTTATTTTTTGAATTAACGTGCGCATTAATAAATATACAAGTTTGTTGTTTCACGCTTGATTTAAAAAGTCAAGTCTATTAAAGTTTCTTTCCTATGAAAACAAAAATATCACATAGATTATTCATTGTAATTTGTATTTATTTGTTCCTTGTTATGTAACACTTTTTAAAAACAAATTTTGAAAAATAACTTTGGAAGCAGGTCTTGCCAAAATGAAAGTTTTTATTGATATAAAAATACTCAATGCCAAAGACAAAGCCAAAACTTGGTAATCTTTAGTGTCCGTGCGTGCCTATTTTTTAGGTAAGTTATAGTCCCTGCAATGTTTCAGCACATGAGGTAATTGTTTCCCTAGTTTTGGATGTTCCGTTTATCCCTTCTTTTTTCTTTGGCTAACATTATACTAAGAATTTCCTTGCACGTTTACTTTAAATTTTAAGAGCAACAACCACAACAGCAACAACGAACTGGGCAAATGAGCCAGGTCAGACCATTTATCGGGTTACTTGATAAGTGAGAGGGTACGAAGCTTATTGTTTTGTACCTAAAGTATCAACCTGCTTAGTTAACTCATAATCTTTTATTAAACGAAAGAAGTGTATCATTTTTGTCTTTTTAGATCAACGAATTATTCGAAAATAGTTCTAAAAAGGCTTACAACATAATATTGGGTTGATGATAAAGTTAGTAAACATCAAACGTTTCTCATTTTTGTCCTTTTTAGGTTAAACGATCAGCCCTTGGGGATCAAAAAAGCATACCTTGATTCCAGTGGACGTCAGGACATCAGAGTAACGTTATTGGCTAATCTTGAGCCAGAAATGAGTGTGATAAACCCCGCAGAATGAAAAATCTTCAACTCGTCGTTGATGGGAACATTGGAATGAGTTAACGCTAAATCACATGTTAGCACAATCAGACGACTTTCTACGTTAACGGAAGCAAACAACGTTATTAAAAAGGTCATCAGTTTTGTTCGGTGTTAAGAATTACTAATTAGTTAAGCAACTAAGGATATCAACACAATTTGAAAGCAGCATAACTTGCCTGAGTGAGGCTAGCTGACAAAACAGCATGTTTCAAACAATACTTTTGTGTTTTTATTCACTTATAATTCTGGTCGGACTGACGGGAAATGTTCTCGTGATTGCTGTGGTTAAAAGAAACCGCTCTATGCATACCACCACTAACTACCTCCTGGTCAATTTAGCAGTAGCAGACATAGTAACGCTTCTCTGGTGTCCCCCAATATACGCTGTTCCACTTGCCGATAAACACCCAACAGGAATAGCAGGAGATGTGGTGTGCAAGCTGTTTACAGGAAATGAAATCGTTGACGTAGCAACCAGTGTTAGCATCCTAACATTGACCTTCCTGGCAGTGGAAAGATACCACGCCCTGATAAAGCCAATGAGGTACAACTTACGCCTGACAAACGACAATCTACCGTATGCAGTTACCACAATTTGGTGTATTGCCAGTCTTGTAAGCATACCAGGGTTTATCCAGTTTACTTATGATGAGTTAAAGCAAACCTGCATTGGCCCCTGGGGACTGGAGTTGACAGTTGGGATGGCATTCTTCGCTTTGTTCATGGTCGTGTTCTTCGTTTTGATTCCTTTCCTAATCGTGACATTCTGTTACAGCCAGATAATAAACGGTCTGTTTTTCAACAGCATAATCTCTGCGCAGGCTTACGTAAATGAGCGTGACAAACTAGCCAAGCAAAAACTTGCCAAACTGTTCGTCACTATAACTGCAGGGTTCTTTACTTGCCACATGCCGTTCACAGTGTTTATGATCGTCATATCATCCAAGAAGATTGCAGATTCCACGAGAGTTGAAGAGCTTTCAACCGTTATCGCGTTCCAGGTTGTCTCACTGTTGTCTTTGACAAACTCCTGCATCAATCCTATTTTCTACGCGTTCCAAAGCTCCAACTACCGTCGTGGGTTCAAACAGATATTCAGGAAGCTCAACTTTGTGATGCCCTTGGAAAGTGTGGAGGTCACCAGAAACAGTAATAACTTGGCAGGTTCACCCAAATTTCACCTCCACAAATAACTCATCACTTAATTTAAAGTCGGTCAAAGTCACGTAATCCAAACAGCTTCTAAACGCTCAAACACATGTTCAGGAAGCTCAACTTTGTGGTATCCTTGGAAAGTATGGAGGTCACCAGAAACCTTTATAGCCTCCACAAATAACATCACTTAATTTAAAGTCAGTCAAAGTCACATAATCCGAGCAGCATTTAAAAGTACCTGATACAAGCTTTTATTTGAAGAACTGAATACAAGGAACTTGTCCTTTAGCATACACCAAGTTGTTACTTTCCCAGGAAGAAGGTAGTGACGTCACATGTAACCGAAACTCGCTTAAAGGAAACAAAAAAAACCCAATAGGGCTTTTCTTGGAACAGAGAAACGGCGGAGGAGTGCTAACGTGTTCATTTACGCTATTGGTTGGTGAGAGTTTCGTCATTTATCGTATATGTTCTACAGAAACTAAGCTGAAAACACACGTCAGGTTTTCTCTGTACATTTGAGCCCCTTGCTTTGAGGGTGATGTCTTCAGGAACCACTTTAAACAAAATAAACTAAGCTATACTGAGGAATGGCTAAAAACCTAAGGCAGCTTTTATGAAGCTTTAAGTATAGCAGCTTTCTAGGAACTTTTGACAAAAAAGGAAACACCCTTTGTAAATATGGTAACATAATGATCTACTTATTGTAACATGTATATAGTGTAAGTAATGATAAAGAGCTGATGATAACTTAGAAGTTACTTTCGCTGCCATTACCAACTTCGACCCAAAAAGCAACAGATTTTCCAAGATAAAATCCTTTAGCCAATAAGTATACCCTTAGCATAGAACTGCAACAGTGAATGCAAAGAAAGGCAGAGAGAAGTTTCAATGCCCCCTCTCAAGGTACAAGCCGAATTCAATAAGGACTTTTCATTAAAATCACAGGAGTTTGGAGGGAGAGTAATGAAATTCCAACAATTTAATGAGACTCACGTGGGAGCTTGTGGTCTATGTGTTTTAGATGTTTGTTTGTTAGCGTCTCTGCAATTTGCTTCTCTTACCTTAAAACCCTCCACTGATTGGCTCTTTTTACCTTTAAGCTAAGCAAGGCTCTGAGTGGCTTAACAAAGCTGTGCGCTGATTGTGGCCTCATGTTTTATGTATTACGAGAGAGCGGAGATGAGAAGTGCTATATTTACCCGCTTTAAAAAATTAAATGATTGTAATGTGAACCAAAAAAGCGAAAGCAACAAGCTTTACGACATTCTCCGGATCCAATTACTTCTTCAATTGTAAAAAAAACGGAGTTCAAATCCTGTTCTCAAGACATAACAGTTTTATTGCGCCCTTAAAGCGGCGTGCTTGTTAGCCTAATTGGTAAGGCGCCTGCAGTCTGTCATGCGGGAGATTTGCTTGGCTTATTCTCTTTACTCGGACGGGGTGTGAAAGTGAAAGTGCTGTCTTCCCTCTAACATCTACAGTGTTAGACCTTCGCGTCTCTCGGAGTAAGGATATCAAGCTGTAAGCCCTTGGAGTCGTATAATCGGGCTGCAAAACTTGTTGGTCGAGACTGTGATAAACTATAAACTAAAAAAACTAGTGTACATAAACTGTTGTAATGTTAAAATCATTCCGAATAAGATGGCAGCTGCACATTTTACCACAATGCACCGCGCACCTTACGCCACTAAAAGAAGCCAGGGGGTGGTGAAAATTAGTAAAATTCTTTCTTGCACTAAGTTTCAGGTTTACAGATTCTCTCTAAACGTTTTATGGACATTTTCAGACTTTAATTGTGCGCAAAGAACTTCGGGTAATAATACAAGTCGTTTTCTTTTGTGTATTTGTAGATTTTAGCTTGCGACAGTGAGTTGGGCAAAAATGCTTAGTTCAAAGGATTTTGAATTTTTGGAACGTCGTTGAGTGGAGAAGAATGTTGATGGATTGTGTGTAAGAAAAAAATGGCCGAGTTGTGCAAGTGTACTTTGTTTTTATGTTATGAAAACTGGGTAAAAGGGGTGGCTTGTTTCCAGAAGGAACTTGATTTGTAAGAGCTAAAAGGCAAAAAAAAAAAAAAGAACTCAATGCTTCAACCTCAAAGAAATGAAATTTGTTTGAAAAAGCTGAAAAAACGCTGACCTTTTCCAAAAATTTGGTTGAAAATGAGTCTATTGAAAAACGTCTCATTTCTGGTGTGTCTATCGCGGTAGAGCTTCTTGCGAGGCCAGAACCATCAATTAATTAGTGAGAAAACTAAGAGATTTGTCGATCTCAATCTGACTCCGAGGGTTTTTCCCCAGGCTCTCTGGTTTTCCTCTCTCAACAAAACCGGCACCCAGCTAACTCTATCTGGCTGTGGAGCTGTGCTCCGAGGTCATGCATGGGCCGTATAGCGGCAGCAATATGCGCCTTAACATGCTT